>JAYMFT010009301.1:0-31743 GCA_038088735.1 Panulirus argus
ATAACAATAATAATAATAATAACAATAATAATAATAATAATAATAATAATAATAATAATAATAATAATAATAATAAGTAGAATCATAATATCTGATGATCTAAAACCAGTGAGAAGTGCAAAGCAGTAGTAACAAACGGCGAACAAAATTCTTGTATTCCTTGGTAATGGCTTTCAAATTCAAGTCTATGGAAAATTTCCTTACTCTTTACAACTCACCGGTGAATCTCCATGTTGAATACTGGGTTCAGTTTTGGTCACCCTACATGAGGAAAGACGGACAGAATGGAGAGAGTACAGAGACCAGCTACCAAGATGATTCCCGGCCGGAGAAACAAATCACGAGAGCCGACCAAACGAATTGGATTTATATAGCTTGGAAAAGAGGAGGTTAAGAGGTGATCTAATACAGGTAGTGATCATTAAAGCCTTCGGTAATCTCGATATAACGAGCTTCTTATGAACAGATTCGTCTAACGTCAATCTCAGTAATGGATACAGACATACTTGCAGGCAAAACGTTTTACCTCCAATAATACGAAGAATTTTTTCGGCAATAAAATTGTTGACATATGGAATGATTTACCGATCATACTGGTTGAAAGCAGTACAATGGATACATTTCAGCTTAGACAGGTATATATTTGGCTTGAAATCTAAGAACGACATTATTTACCTCTTTAGGAATACGATTTGAAAAATCTGTATGTCTTTCTGCTCCTACCACACTGATCTATGATTTTCTGTTCCCCTTTAATATCACAAACAGCCTCGTTAGGACCCAATGACCTGTTGCTGTTTGAATTTATCAGTATTTATATTCTGACAGGTTAGCAGCTGCCCTTGTAATTATCAATTGGAGCAACAGACCTGTCCACTCCCTTGAGAGTCATTCTCACTTTCAACCAGGACAACTTCCCTTCGTCTTCATGAAGGAAGCCAACTTTCTCCTGGTTGCTCCAACTGGCGACGCCTCCTGTTCCCGATAGGATCAACTTCTCCTGGGACTGCCTTCGTGAACAAACCACGCTGCGCATTACGTACTCGAGCATCACCGGAGGCAAACTTGTCAGGCAGTCAACTTGTTCCGGACAATAAAGCGTCCCACTCCGGTACCGGAAGTCTTGGCCATAAAACTTCAGACTCAAGAAGCACCTAGGGCGCCTCCTCCGTCACTGGATGCCCACTACGTGATTCCTGACCATTCCTGGCAGGTTTTCTTGTTATACCTTATCTCCGACGTCCAACTTCGGCAGGATCCCGTGGGACATAACCTCGCACCAGGACCACGACACTCGTCACACCCTTTTCCTACGGAGGCTCCACGGAAGACCGAGCGGGGACGTACCTCTCCCAGGGGTTACTCGCTCATCTCAAAAACAATTACAAATTAATTTAAACAGTAACAGACCACTGGGTGCTAAAGGGACTGTTTGTGAGAGTGGATGACGATAGAAACTCATGAATTAGTCAATCTCCCTCTGTAAGTTCATGTTTTGTCACTTCCAGGTTGTTCAGTCCACTAAGCTTCAGACCCTGTCCCATCCCCTACTGTCGCACTAGGTTCCAGTTCCCTCCAGGCTGGCTGTTAGGTCTACCAAGCTTCCAGCTCTGTACCACTGCCTACTGTTTCACTAAGTTCCAGTCCCCTCCATGCACTTCAGTTCAATAAGCTTCTCGGTGTCACCCTGGACGATAAACCAAGATGGAAGAAATACGTCCCTACCAACGTCAAATTGTCCATGGTGAACAGATTTGTAACCCTCAGTCTGTGCGTGTAGGTCAGCCTTCACAGTTGTTACTAACCCAGGAGCTCCTCTCTGGACCTTCCCAACTAGATCTTTGTGTTTCTTCAGATGCGGTGACCAATGATGAGAGGAATAATCTAGTTTTGATCTCTATTGTGAAAAGCTTACCAAACACTTCCTTAAATGCGACTTAACATATTTCCAACACACAGTTTGCCTCTTCCACAATTTTCCTGACGTGGAGCTTCCGTGACAGATTAGGCACTGGAGACCTTGGTCTCTTTCACATATAGATTCCTGTAGCTAATTGATTGCCAGGCAGTATTGCCTTCTTTTACCGTGTTCCATCCTCGTACCTTGGACTTGCATGTACTGAATGTCAACCATTTATCAGACCTCAACTTTGAAATCTGTCTAAATGCTCATGTGAGCTGATGCAACCAGTTACTTTTAATTTCTCTCACGACTTTGACATCATCCGTAAACATGTTCAGGTAAAGGGTCCAGTCCACTGGTGAGACACGTGCACCAGGCACGCCACTGGTAAGACCCGTGCACCAGACACGCCACTGGTGAGACAAGTACATCAGGCACGCCACTGGTGACACCTGTACATCTACAAAATGCTCCTCTAACCTCTGTCCTTTGCTCTGTTCCACAAAGATAATCTATCCAGTAAAGGTGTCTGCTCGTTGTTCCTGCCTGTGGCTATAGCCTCTTAACCAGCCTCTGACTTGGTACTGTGTTACAAGCTTGTCCTGGCACTGCAGCACAGCCATCCATAGCAATGTAGAATAGATCTCATCCTGTGAGTGAAGTCTTATGAGAATTGCGACGCATGACCTCCACCTGAATCAACAATTGGTCCTATCCCATATGCTGGCAACTTTCCCTTCCTGTAGCGACCTGCTGAAACAATACTGAATGACCCTGTCAGTTCCTTAGCCACACGGGCAGAGATCATCATGATAGTGAACATTATACGAGTTAGGTAGAATCAAAAAGAGTGATTATGGCATTCCTATCAATATCTACAACTTCCGAGACATCTTTTACTATCCTATCTTGCAACTGCTGGGCACTAATGTCCCCAAAGTACTTTTCAACTTACCACTGACATACCTCCTCATCATCGCCAGTACATCTTCCCTCACTGTCCCCAAGTCTGCCAACCTGCCCTGTAAGCAATAATTTCCTGCTTCTTCAAAGTCTTGGATTGACTTTTCCCTTGTCCATAATACTTATCCACAATAATTGTCCACAATACTCTTTTCAAAGTTTCTCTGTTCTTCCTCCATAATCTTGCGGTATTCGTTCCAGTCTCTCTTATCTCGGCCACAATCTTCTGTACATCTCTTGCCTTTCTCATCCCTCTGGTATTCTTTCTGGACTTTTCTTCCTCATTCATATTTTTCTGGAACCTTTCTCTCAAATTCTTTATCCTCCTGGAACCTTCCTCCCTCTCATTTTCTATCTTACTAGTACCTTCCTCTCTTATTTTTCTCTTCCTGGAACCTTCCTCTCTCATTTTCTATCCTTCTGGAGCTTTCCTCTCATTTTCTATCTTCCTGGACCCTTCCTCTCCCGTTTTCTATCTTTCTGGAACTTTCCTCTCTCATTCTCTATCTTCCTGGAACTTTCTCCACTCATTTTCTATCTTCCTGGAGCCTTCCTTTCTCTTTTCCTATCTTCCTGGAATCTTCGTCTCATTTTTCCTCTTCCTGGAACTTCTTCTTTCATTTTCTGTCTTTCTGGAACCTTCCTTTCTCATTTTCTATCTTCCTGAAACATTCCTTTTTCATTTTATTTCATCTTTGTCCAGACTCCTATTTACTACAGATGTTACAACACCTTTTACAACATTGGTGTAAACTCTGCTTCAGCAGTGGTGCTGATCATAAGAGGCATGCATGAGGCAGGCGCCAACAGCGGCGCTGGTTATGATAGGCATGCATGAGGCGCCAGTCTTACATATAACTCCATCCATAAAACCCTTCACGGTACACAATGAGCTGCAATATAGCATGATTCTTCCCTCCTCCATGGTTGCTGGTCACGTACGGACGAGAGATAAGTAAAGAAGGAGAAACATGAGGATCGAGAGACTTGCAGTAAGTAAAGAACGAGATGTATGAGGAAAGACAGACTTACAGTAAGTAAAGAACGAGACGTATGAGGAACGATAAACTTACAATTAGTAAAGAAGGAGATCTATGAGGAAGGAGACACAGGAGGCATCACTCACTATCTCTAGCCCCAGGATCTTCCCAATGACAAATATTCACCTCTAAGTTACCGTCAAGATGAGGATGCTAATGACTTTCTTACCAATACAGTCTGAGGTGTATTGGCCTCTGGCGAGACAAGTTGACAGTCTATACCCTATTTGTCGCGCATGTGTACCAGGCAGGTGAGGTGAGGAGGGTGTACAGCCCTCCTGCACCAAAACTGATCATGTCTTGCTCCAGGTGAAGTTTACACCAATTACGTCAGCAACTTCCCGCATCATTACCAATGTACTAATAATCACAACTCGGTTGATATGTCCCCAAGGTGTGCTGGTGAGGCTATGGCCGCTGTGAATATACTCTCACCAAACATTCTCCCGTGCTGAAGGCGGAACCAGTTACCCACAGTGTGTACACACCGATCTCCACACACCTGCTCAAGGCAGTCCGGCCGCGCCTAGGAACAGCAACTGTGACACATTCAGCAATTGACGGTAACCTCGTGTGACCTCATACGACCTGGACTTCCCACCCAGGTCAGAGTTCAACATAAGGTGCGCAAAGTCACAAGAGAAGGCCCCGCGCACTCCCATCTTCCGATGACGAACGATCCTGTCCAGTCATGAGAGGCTCCTTATCATCTAACTGGGGCCACCTTCCTCCACTGATGGTGCTGTTCACATGTAGTGATGTTGGTCTCCACCTAAGTTGGTGATCTCCACCTGTGGTGGCGCGGTGTTTATGTGATTACTATTTATGTTACGAGGAGAGAGTTTTACACCCGTGTTGCCCCGTCTCTTAACCTTGTTTATATGTACAAAGCCTTTACTCTTGTGTACACACACACACACACACACACACACACACACACACACAAGCCTATGCCAGGTACCCATTTCCACGACCAGCCCCAAGGGGAGCATGAACATTTGGGTGGACTGTGGACCGGCTGCCTCGATCAGGATTCGAACCTAAGAGGGTTCGATACCAGGCGGCCCGTGCATGCGTGACGGTCAGTAACGCTGACTGCTACATCACGGAAGTCCGTCTGGCTGTGGTGGTAGTGGTGGTGGTGTACAGTTGAGGTGGTGGCGACGGTAGAGGTGTCTAGCTGTGGTGGTGATTGTAGTATCCAGCTGTGGTGGTGTCTAGCTGAGGTAGTGATTGCGGTATCCAGCTGTGGTGGTGATGGTGTATAGCTGTGGTGGTGATTGTGGTAACCAGCTGTGGTGGTGGTGGTGGCTGGGTCCAGCTGTGCTGCCTCGGCCAGACACACACACACACATTGACAGGATGACAGACCAAGTTTTTATAATGAGGTTCCCAGACATTTGGCGTCCGTGTTCCAGCAGGGGAGCCTCTCTCTCCCTCCCTCCCTCCCTCCCTCACACAAAACCTCTCTCCCTCACTCACACACGACAACCTCTCTCCCTCCCTCACACACGACAACCTCCCTCCCTCACTCACATATGACAACCTCTCTCCCTCCCTCACTCACATATGACAACCTCTCTCCCTCCCTCACACACGATAACCTCCCTCCCTCACACACGATAACCTCCGTCTACAACATCACTGATGCAGTATACGTCTGTCTTACAGCATGACTACCTCATGCACCACATACAAGACACATGTGACACAAATATGCTATTTACTGTTACATACCTCAGCAGTTGACCTTACATGCTACATGATTCAGCAGGTGACCTTATCTGTTACACCGATTGACCTTACATGTTACTATAGAGAAGCTAAATTTAACAGAGTAATGTAAATGCTAGACAATATATTCACTCTCTCACGACCGCTAGGCATGATGGCGTGACCCTTGACCTGACCTTCGGGAGTCGTATCTTAGGGTCGTTCCGTCTGACTTAACTGGGATCAGTTCACATAATGGAAGGTTTTCCTTCCCTTGCTTCTATCCGTCCCAGCTGTCGTAGTCAGGTGGTGGGGCAAGAGTTGCCATAGTCTGGTGGTGGGCGAGAGATGCCAGTCAGGTGGTGGGGCAAGAGTTGCCATAGTCTGGTGGTAGGGCACGAGCTGCCAGAGTCAAGTGGTGGGCGAGAGTTGCCACAGTCAGATGGTGGGGCAAGACTTGCCACAGACTGGTGGTGGGACAACAGCCGCCATTGACAGGTGGTGAGGCAAAAGCCGCCATAGTCAGGTGGTGGGACAAGAGCTGCCATTGTCTTGTGTTGGGAAAAGAACTGCCATAGTCATCAGATGGTGGGGCAAAATCTGCCGTAATCAGGTGGTTGGGCAAGAGTTGCCATAGTCGGGTGGTGGGGCAAGAGCTGCCAGAAGTGTTGGGGCAAGAGTTGTCATAGTCAGGTGGGGGCAAGAGTTGCCATAATCAGGTGGTGGGGCAAGAGTTGCCATAGTCAGGTGATGGGACAAGAGCTGCCATAGTCAGATGGTGGGGCAAGAGTTGCCATAGTCAGGTGGTGGGGTAAGAGCTGCCATAGCCAGGTGGTGGGGCAAGAGTTGCCATAGTCATGTGATGGGACAAGAGCTGCTAAAACAAGTGGTGGGCAAGAGCTGCCATAGGCGTTGGGGCAAGAGTTGCCATAGTCAGGCTGTGGGTCAAAAGTTCCCATAGTCAAGTGGTGGGGCAAGGGCTGCAATGGTCAGGTGGTGGGGCAAGAGCTGCCATAGTCAGGTGGTGGGGCAGAGTTGCCATAGTCAGGTGGTGGGGCAAGAGTTGCCATAGTTAGGTAGTGGGATAAGAGTTGCCGTAATCAGGTGGTGGGGCAAGAGTTGCCATAGTCAGGTGGTGTGGCAAAAGCTCCCATTGTCAGATGATTGGCCAGGAGTTGTCATAGTCAGCTGATTGGGTAAGAATTGTCATAGGTGGTGGGGCAAGAGTTGCCATAGTCAGGTGGTTGGACAAGAGCTGCCATAGTAAGTTGGTGAGGCAAAAGTTGCCATAGTCAGGTAGTGGGGCAAGTTGCCATAGTCAGATGGTGAGGCAAAAGCCGCCATAGTCAGGTGGTGGGGCAATAGCTGCCATAGTCAGGTGTTGGGGCAAATGCCGCCATAGTCAGGTGGTGGGGCAAGAGATGCCATAGTCAGGTGGTGGGGCATGAGCTGCCATAGTCAGGTGGTTGGGCAAAAGTTGCCATAACCAGATGGTGAGGAAAAAACTGATATAGTCAGGTGCTGGGGCAACTGCCGCCATAGTCTGCTACTGGGGCAAGAGCCGCCATAGTCAGGCGGTTGGGAGGGAGTTGCCATAGTCAGGTGGTGGGGCATCAGCTGCCATAGTCAGGTGGTTGGGCAAGAGTTGCCATAGTCAGACGGTGGGGCAAGAGTTTCCACACTCAGGTGTTGGGGCAAATGCCGTCATAGTCTGCTAATGGGGCAAGAGCCGCCATAGTCAAGTGGTGGGGCAAGAGTTGCCATAGTCAGGTGGTGGGGAATGAGCTACCATAATCAGGTTTTGGGGCAAGAGCCGCCATAGTCAGGTGGTGGAACAAGAAATGCCATAGTCAATTGGTGGGGCAGGAGTTGCCATAGTCAAATGGTGGGGCATGAGCTGCCATAGTCAGGTTTTGGGGTAAGAGCTGCCATAGTCAGATGGTGGGGCAAGATTTGCCATAGTCTAGTGGTGGGGCAAGAGTTGCCATAGTCAGGTGGTGGGGCAAGAGTTGCAATAGTCAAGCGGTGGGGTAAGAGTTTACCATAGTCAGGTGGTTGGGCAAGGGCTGCCATAGTCAGGTGGTGGGGCAAAAGTTGCCATAGTCAGATGGTGAGGCAAGAGTTGCCATAGTCAGGTGGTGGGTCAAGAGTTGCCTTAGTCAGGTATTGGGGCAAGTTGCCATAGTCAGATGGTGAGGCAAAAGCCGCCATAGTCAGGTGGTGGGGCAAGAGCTGCCATTGTCAGGTGTTGGGGCAAAAGCCACCATAGTCAGGTGGTGGGACAAAAGTTGCCATAGTCAGGTGGTGGGGCATGAGCTGCCATAGTCAGGTGGTTGAGCAAGAGTTGCCATAGCTAGATGGTGAGGAAAGAGCTGCCATAGTCAGGCGTTGGGGCAAATGCCGCCATAGTCTGCTACTGGGGCAAGAGCCGCCATAGTCATGTGGTTGGGCAAGAGTTGCCATAGTCAGATGGGTTGGCATGAGCTGCCATAATCAGGTGGTTGGGCAAGAGTTGCCATAGTCAAGTGGTGAGGCAAGAGTTGCTATAGTCAGGTAGTGGGACATGAGCTGCCATAGTCAGGTGGCTGGGCAAGAGTTGCCAAAGTCAGGTGGTGGGGCAAGAGTTGCCACACTCAGGTGTTGGGGAAATGCCGTCATAGTCTGATAATGGGGCAAGAGCCGCCATAGTCAGATGGTGGGGCAAGAGTTGCCATAGTCAGGTGGTGGGGTACGAGCTGCCATAGTCAGGGTTTGGGGCAAGAGCTGCCATAGTCAGGTGGTGGGGCGAGTTGCCATAGTCAGGTGGCGGGGCAAGAGTTGCCAAAGTCAGGTGGTTGGCAAGAGTTGCCATAGTCAGGTGGTGGGGCAAGATATGCCACAGTCAGGTGGTGGGGCATGAGCTGCCATAGTCAGGTTTTGGGGCAAGAGCTGCCATAGTCAGTTGGTGGGGCAAGAGTTGCCATAGTCAGGTGGCGGGGCAAGAGTTGCCATAGTCAGGTGGTTAGGCAAGAATTGCCATAGTCAGGTGGTGGGGCATGAGTTGCCATTGTCAGGTTGTTGGGGAAGAGTTGCCATAGTCAGGTGGTGGGGCAAGAGTTGCCATAGTCAGGTGGTGGGGCAAGAGTTGCCATAGTAAGGTGGTGGGGCAAGAGATGCCATAGTAAGGTGGTGGGGCATGAGCTGCCATAGTCAGGATTTGGGGCAAGAGTTGCCATAGTCAGGTGGTGGGGCAAGAGTTGCCATAGTCGGGTGGTGGGGCATGACCTGCCATAGTCAGGTTTTGGGGCAAGAGCCGCCATAGTCAGGTGGTGGGGTAAGAGTTACATAGTCAGGTGGTGGGGCAAGAGATGCCATATTCAGGTGGTGGGGCATGAGCTGCCATAGTCAGGTGGTTGGGCAAAAGTTGCCATAGTCAGGTGGTGGGGCAAGAGTTGCCACAGTCAGGTGTTGGGGCAAGAGTTGCCACAGTCAGGTGTCGGGGCAAATGCCGCCATAGTCTGCTACTGGGGCAAGAGCCGCCATAGTCAGGTGGTGGGGCAAGAGTTGCCAGAGTGAGGTGGTGGGGCATGAGCTGCCACAGTCAGGTGGTTAGGCAAGAGTTGCCATAGTCAGATGGTGAGGCAAGAGCTGCCATAGTCAGGTGTTGGGGCAAATGCCGCCATAGTCTGCTATTGAGGCAAGAGCCGCCATAGTCAGGTGGTGGGGCAAGAGTTGCCATAGACAGGTGGTGGGGCAAGAGTCGCCATAGTCAGGTGGTTGGGCAAGAGATGCCATAGCAAGTGGTGGGGTAAAAGGTGACCATCATGCCAGCCAGCCACAGACAAAACTCCTCCTCAAGGTTAGACCTTAAATGAAATAAGAAGAAAAGGGGCTAAGAAGGCTTAAGAAGTAATAAATACCTGGGTAAAAGGGAAAGTGAACCAACAATGCTGCGTAGGGCAAATAGGGTAAGCTTTGAGGTCAGGCTGGCAGAATGGATACGATAAGTCGGATTAATTGGACTCGACTTACGTGCAGTATGTGTGCACAGGTAGGACTACCACTGATGTATGTGGTACTCCATTCAGGAGAAAATACTGTCATGTGAGCAGTGCTGCTGGGTTCCCTGAAGCAGACTTAGCTCTCTATGTAATGTGAGGTTACACGTTGGACTGACAACACGTAATGTATGGTTAATGCGAGGACTAGTGATGTGACGAAGGCATCGAAGGATGTAGAAGCCACCTGTGAGGAGGAGGAGGAGGAGGAGGAAGAGAAACAGGAGAATATTGGGTGACTGATACATCACAACATTTCACTACCACGATAACACTACCTCCTCCACATACAACCAAAACGTGTTACGAGAAGAGACGGAAGTCTGTCAAGGGGGTATGAATATTATAATGACTCCGGAGGTAGTGCAGAACTGTGGTTCTGAGTGGGCTGCAGATATGTGTACCTGGTTATTGTTGAGTGGATATCTTCACCCCGACACTGCCATCTTCACCACCACACCAAGACTCCCACTCTGCCATCTTCACCCCAACATCACCATCTATCATCTTCAACCCCACCCCCCTCCCCTCACCAGCACCAGCACCACCACCACCGCCCACGCCTGCCTCTCGTAGCTGTGGCTGACAAAATAATATCCCTTGCTTGTGCCATCTTTTGGAACCTGAATAGTTCAGACTTCATATTTATACCACTACACACTACGTCTGCCCCTGGCCATGGAGCCAGCCAGCACTCTAATTTAACAAGTGTGGTAGCGATGCTTCCCTCCACCCGTGTGGTAGCGATGCTTCCCTCCACCAGTGTGGTTGTGATGCTTCCCTCCACCAGTGTGGTCATGAAGCTTCCCTCCACCAGTGTGGTAGTGATGCTTCCCTCCACCAGTATGATAGTGATGCTTCCCTCCACCAGTGTGGCAGTGATTATTCCCTCCATTAGTGTGGTAGTGATGCTTCCCTCAACCAGTGTGGTAGTGATACTTCCTTCCACCAGTGTGGTAGTGGTGCTTCCCTCCACCAGTGTGGTAGCGATGTTCCCTCCACCAGTGTGGTAGTGATGCTTCCCTCCAGTGTGGTAACGATGATTCCCTCCATCAGTGAGGTAGCGATGCTTCCCTCCACCAGTGTGGTAACGATGATTCCCTCCATCAGTGAGGTAGCGATGCTTCCCTCCACCAGTGTGGTAGTGATGCTTCCCTCCACCAGTGTGGTAACGATGATTCCCTCCATCAGTGAGGCAGCGGTGCTTCCCTCCACCAGTGTGGTAACGATGATTCCCTCCATCAGTGAGGTAGTGATGCTTCCCTTCACCAGTGTGGTAGTGATGATCCTCTCCATCAGTGTGGTAGGGATGCTTCCATTCACCCGTGTGGTAGCGATGCTTCCCTCCACCACTGGGTGCGATCAGATAATCCTTAATTTTCTTAACACCACGTTCTCCTGCTGGCCCTGAACCTGTCCCACAGTGTAACTCGTACTCGCTAGATAGAAGACAACAGTTACTAAAAGCTTTAAATATTTACAATATATTATACCTAGTGACCTTTCTTCGCAATAGCCATACAGCACCAGGGACAGAAGACAGTCTTAGGGGAGAAAATCCTCCCTTCACCTCTTTTTTTTTCACTTCTTAACTTTAAACTTGCGATACAGTTGAAAGATGTTTCCAGAACTCAGTCCCGCCACTCTTTGTCGCCATCGACATGTAGGGAGACTGGCGGGTAGCACTTTTCTTGCCTATCCTCACTCAAAGATATCATGTAATATATATGCTGTGATATCACAATGGCTGTTTAATCTGTTTATGGACGGGGAGGTGAGGGAGGTATATGCGAATATTGCAGAGAGGTACAGGTCAACAGTATGGTGAGGGAGCCTGGGTGGTGATTTATTTAGTTGCTGTGTGCAGATGACGCAGATCTGGTGGCAGACTTGAGTGAGAAACTTCAAGAGATGCCGGGATTTTGGAGTATATGAGAGGAAAAAGTAGAGTTACAAAAATAAGGTAATGGGAGGTAACGAGGTCAGACAGGATGGTCTGAGTGCGTCTGAATGGGGAAAAAAAAAAAAATGGAGGAAGTGGTGTTTTAGGAAGGCGGGAGTGGACTTGGCAGCTGAAGTGAGTCACAGGGAGGGAAAGAAGGCTGTGATGCACTCCCGAGTGTGTGAAAGGTGAGGACAGTGTCTGTCTGTTAGGGCTGAGACGGATATCTTGATGTGACTGTAGTTCCATCGGTGTTGTTTGGGTGAAAGGCTTGGGCTCTAAATGTAAAACAACACAAGAGGGTGGATGTGTTGGAAATGAAATGCCTGAGGACAATATGTGGTGTGAGGCGGGTTGATCACATATGGAATGGCATAATAAGGGTGAGGTGTGGAAGTCTACATAGTCCGACTGGGAGAGCTAACCAGGATGTGCTAAGCTGGTTTGGACATATGGAGAAGATGAGCGAGGAAAGAATGATATAAGAGGATCTACGTGGTAGAAATGGAGGGAGCAAAGGAAACGGAGGAAACCGAAAAGGAGGTGGAAGGATGCAGCGAAAGACGCTTTGAGATACTGTGGCTTGAACATTCCGGAAGGAGAAAGGTATGCATGGGATAAGACAAAATATAATACTGTTATATAAGGGGTTACGTGCCGTCAACTGGCTAAACCCGGACATAAAAGAGAAAGAGAGAGAGGGAGAGGGTACTGGGTGAAGAGTAGCTTAAGCTGAGAGTAAATCAAACTTGGGGAGTGGGTGAGGAAGGGAAGGTATTTGGGGAAGCAATGCCTACATGTGTGGATGACGTGTGTTACAAGTAAAACTTGGAATGTGGGCGTTCAAGAATTGGTAGTGAGGAGTGGGATTAGGAAGTTAAGTTACAAATGAAAGAAAAAAAAAAGGTGAATAAGCAACAGGCAGAGGAGTGAGTGCAAATGACCTGGAGACGTACAAGAAAAAACGGCAGATGGTCAAGGGGGTAAAGCTGAAAAAGAGGACAAATGAAAAATGAGATGAGAGAGCATCAGCAAACTTCAAGGAATAAATTTTCTAAAAGGAGGAGAACAAATAGGAAGACAAGTGAGAGAAGATAAGGAAGTGGCAGACTTAATATGGCACATCACCATCTCAAACACAGTACTTTGATCATAACCTACCTGGCATGTCACCTTTGGAAATAACATCCCGTGGCAGACAGGCATGGAAGACTGTAAAATACTACCTCTGAAATCCAAAGATGCCATATACACCAAGATAGAGAACACCTTAAATCATTGCAAGTACGTTATCATTAAGGCAAAGCGTTTCTTCATTTAAAGGAAGCGGGATAACCTTTCCTCTTCATCCACTGACAGGTCTTTCTGCTAACAACTTCTGTCGTTTTACCTTTCCTTCAATTCTCCGATCTGACGGTACTATACCCATCTCTTCAGTACACAAAGCAACTTTCTTTGGTTTCCGTTTCTCTAACTCTACCTTGGATGACTCTAACATTCTTTCAATCCCTGAAGCTCCTCTTACTAATCCTATGCCCCTCCTCTTAATCTCCTTTCGGACTGTCCGAAAAGCATTTCTCTCTATGAACACAAGTAAGGCTTATAGTCCTGAAAGAGTTGAGTTGTTCCTCCGTACTTGCATCTGTGCTTGCTCGTCTGTTTCGTTTCTGTTTAGTATCCAGAACTTTTCCTTCTTCTTGGAAGCATGCGTTGGTACATCCCATTCATAAGAAGGGTGACCGTCCAACCTCTCTAACTATCGTTCCGTTGCTTTGACATCTATCATTTTCAGTCTTTGAAATCCTCCTCAGCTTCCATATCCTTAAATATCCTGAATCTGACAGACTTCTCTCTGATCACCAGTATGGCTTCTGTAAGTAGTGATTTTCTCTCCTATCTTACTAAAGTCTGGTCATCACCCCTGAAAGATTTTGGAGAATCGTATGTAGTTGCCCTTGACATATCCAGAGCTTTTGACGCGGTTTGGCATTGGGGTCTTATCTCTAAGCTCCCCTCTCTTGGCTTCCCTCTCTCACTTTGTTCCGTCATATCTAGCTTCCTCTCTGGCCGATCTATGTCCATGGTTGCTGATGGACCAGCCTTTCCCCCTTTCTCCATCAACAGTGGTGTCCGTCAAGGTTCTGTCCTGTTTCCTACACTTTTTCTCCTTTTTATCAACAATTCGCTTTCTTCCGTCAAGGTTCTGTCCTGTTTCCTACACTTTTTCTCCTTTATATCAACAATTCCCTTTCTTCCACAAATCACCAAATGCACTCATACGCTGAAGATTCAACACTGCATTCCTCCACATCCTTCAATTCTGCTCCTTTTTCTCTCACACTATCTGCATCTCGTCTTGACACAGTATCGTCAATAAACTCAGACTTGGACAAGACATTTCAGTAGAGTAGACAAAATCTGATTAAGTATAATGCTTCCAAAAGACCCAATTTCTACCCATCTCTCTATCGAAAGCTCCCAAAAACGTTCCTCTCTCTTTTCATGGTTCTGTAATTCCACCTCTTGACTCAATGAACATACTTGGTATTAATGTAACATCCATTCTTTCTTGGAAACCCCAAATTATGGGAACAGCTAAATCTGCCTCTAAGAAACTGGAAGTCTTGTTTAGATGTCGAAATCTATTTTCTCCTGATCTTTTTTCTTTTGCTACGACGGCCAGTCTGAGCCAGGAACACATTTTATCGACCAACCCCTAGGGATGGATGAAAGGACTGATCCATCCTTGTATGGAGTATTGCTCTCACATCTAGGGTGATTCTAGCTCTGAATCCTACCTCTCAGAGTTGAGTCAAAAGCGGTCCGACTTATAAACTCTCCCAGGCTAACTTCTAAACATGACTCGCTTGCCCTAAGCCGCAATGTTGGTTCACTTTCCCTCTTCTATCGGTACTTCTTTGGTTTTTGCTCCCGAGGGCTGGCTGCTTGTGTGCCCCCACCACAAGCTTGAACACCCAGTACTCGGCAAACTCCAGCGTCACATTACCGTCTGGCCGTTGGCAATTCACAGGTGGCCCGTTTTAATAACTGTTTCTTTCCCTACATGTCGGAGCTTTGGAACTCTCTACGTTTTCACTTTCTCAATAACTATGACCTGGCACATTTTTAAAGACAGTTTTTTCACTTCCTCCAAAATTCGTAAATGCTTTCCATTGTCTCTTCCTTTTCCCTTTCATAATCTTCTCTACATTTCAAATAATGCCCGGCCTCGAGTGGAATTTTGTCCGTGACTGGAGCCTCCAACGTAAAAAATAATAAAAATCCGGGGTCTAAGACTCTTCAATACTTTGCCTGTAATCATCAGAAACATCAAAAGTAATACAAGGGTCAGTCAGCACAACAATGGTCACCAGTATTGCTCTTCCTGTGCGGCTGTGCTGCACAAGACGGACCCTGCAGAAGAAAAGACAAGATTAAGAGATTTAAGATTACCTGTATGAGAGAGAGAGAGAGAGAGAGAGAGAGAGAGAGAGAGAGAGAGAGAGAGAGAGAGCAGCGGCAGCAGCAGCAGCAGCAAGCCGCTACAGCCAAGATGAGCGGCATGAGAGGCGAAGTCATTGACCCCGCCAACTGCATGTTCATCAGGCCAGACCCCCCAGCCCCACACAGACTACTTCCCAGACACCTCCCCCTACTCCCCCACTCCTTCCCCGTCCACTTCCCAGCCCCCTACTCGTACACTTCCTAGTCATCCATCCCTTACCAGACCATACCCCCACCTCCCTTCCCCCGTCTCCGACTAGTCTACCAGCACCCCCCAACACCCACCTCCCCGACCACTTCCCAGACCCCATCTCCTCTCCGACATCTCCCAGCCAACGGCAACCCCTTACCGTCCGCATTTTAATCCCCCTCCCTCCCTCCTCGATCATGTCCCGTCTCCCCACTCTCTCTCGAACCATCTCCCAGACCCCGACACCAACCACCCCGTCCCCAACTATCTCCCAGCCCCCGACACCCCCTCCCCGATCTCCACAGGAACATGACACTATCCCTGCCACCAAACCCCACCACAACATGACACACTAGCCCTGGCCACCGCACCAGGCATCACACATACTGGCCATCCCACTCTTAACTTGAGACCCTCACCACACACACCTGTCCAACCACATCCGTCAGCCACACCACACACAATACCATCATGGGGAACAACATACTCAATCATCATGGGGGACAACAAGGTGGGCCACCATGACCCAACACAACCACAATAGAGTGGGCCACCATGACCCACCACAACCACAACAGGGTGTTCCACCATGACCCACCACAACCACAACAGGTTGGGCCACCATGACCCACCACAACCACAACAGGGTGTTCCACCATGACCCACCATAACCACAACAGGATGTTCCACCATGACCCACCACAACCAGAACAGGGTGGGCCACCATGACCCAACACAACCACAACAGGGTGGGCCACCATGACCCAACACAACCACAACAGGGTGGGCCACCATGAACCACCACAACCACAACAGGATGTTCCACCATGACCCACTACAACCACAACAGGGTGGGCCACCATGATCCACCACAACCAGAACAGGGTGGGCCACCATGACCCACCACAACCACAACAGGATGTTCCACCATGACCCACCACAATCACAACAGGGTGGGCCACCATGATGCACCACAACCACAACAGGGTGGGCCACCATGACCCACCACAATCACAACAGGATGTTCCACCACGACCCACCACAACCACAACAGGGTGGGCCACCTTGATCCACCACACCCACAACAGGATGTTCCAACATGATCCCGCCACAACCACAACAGGGTGGGCGACCATGACCCATCACAACCACAGGAGGAAGTGCCACCATGATCCACCACAACCACAACAGGATGTTCCACCATGACCCACTACAACTACAACAGGTTGGGCCACCATGACCAACCACAACCACAACAGGATGTTCCACCATGACCCACCACAACCACAACAGGGTGGGCCACCATGACCCATCACAACCACAACAGGGTGGGCCACCATGACCCACCACAACCACAACAGAATGTTCCACCATGACCCACCACAATCACAACAGGGTGGGCCACCATGACCCACCACAAACACAACAGGGTGGGCCACCATGATCCACCACAACCACAACAGGTTGGGCCACCATGACACACCACAGTCACAACAGGTTGGGCCACCATGACCCACCACAACCACAACAGGATGTTCCAACATGACCCATCACAACCACAACAGGGTGGGCCACCATGACCCATCACAACCACAGGAAGGTGTGCCACCATGATCCACCACAACCACAACAGGATGTTCCACCATGACCCACCACAACCACAACAGGTTGGGCCACCATGACCCACCACAACCACGGGAGGGTGGGCCACCATGATCCATCACAACCAGAACAGGATGTTCCACCATGACCCACCACAACTACAATAGGGTGGGCCACCATGACCCACCACAACCACAATAGGTTAGGCCGCCATGACCCACCACAACCACATCAGCGTCATCCATACCCACTTCCTATCAATCATCCATAAACGTCAACCGCCCGCCTGACATATGAACAGGTACTATAGTGTCAGGCGGGATGCTACGGTGTCAATCAATCAAGCAGTGACTGGTCTACCGTTATAGTAGTCTGCTTCATTGCTTCATTGTTAGGCTCACTGCTAACACTGTTTGGTTCACTGCTAGTACTGTGTGCTTCACTGTACGTATTGCTTCTGTGTGCTTCACTGTTCGTATTGCTAGTACACTGCTATCATCGCTGGGTGCACTGTTACTAGCGAGTGGTTCACTCCTAGAGGTGTGTGGTTCACCGCAGAATTTGAGCGATCGGGGCCTGAACGTGCAGGAGGGTGAAAGGCGTGCACGGAATAGAGTGAACTGGAACGATGTGGTATACTGGGGTCGACGTGTTGTCAATGGACTGAACCAGGGCATGTGAATCGTCTAGGGTAAACCATGGAAAGGTCTGTGGGGCCTGGATGTGGATAGGGGGCTGTGGTTTCGGTGCATTACATAAGACAGCTAGAGACTGAGTGTGAACGGATGCGGCCTTTCACTGTCCGTTTCTGGCGCCATCTCGCTAACGCGGGGAATAGCGATCAAGTATAAATACAATAATACATATATTCACTATTTCTTTATTTCTCGTGCAAGCGACATAACGTCACCACATTTTACACAACACACACATCCACCTAAGACACTCATAACACAACATTTACACACGTGCCGCCCTGTGCCAGTAAAGGCACCCCGGACACACAAACACCCGACCTATGCCAGTAATGGCACACCCGTGCCAGGGTCTTGAAGAATCTTTACACACATACACACACACACACACACGCTAGTGTCGAGAACAGATGACTGAGCCTTAAGAAGAAAAATCCTCCATTGGTTCCTTCCACTGTCCCTTATTTTGGAAAGTAATACAGGAAGGGAGGATTTCCAAGCGCACACCCCCCCCCCCTCCTCCAACTTCCACCTTCTTTAGTGGCCTTTCATGACACCCAAGATATTCTTTCTCCCAACTCCCTTCCCCTATCTATGAAGATGTCATGCCGGCTCATCTTGTCAAGAGCAAAGTTAAGATTACTTTAAATCTGCAATTCTAGAATCTGGTATTTTCTCACAGTTTCCCCGCCAGTACCTGTATCAAAACCTTGCTCACATGTGATTTGTCGGTGATCACTTGTGCCACAATTTTCTCCAACCACCACACTAAAGACAAGAGCCTAAATTGTGGCCAGAGCCTTGTCTCATATGCATACGTCGTGAAAAGGTTTCTCAAGCAATCTATACCAGGACATTATCTAACAAGTCTGGGTAGAGTCCATACTCAGAGCTAATGGAAACTGATTCCACAAGCTTCGATATACGAGTAAGCATAAGGTCGTTCACCTGTGTAAGGTGACCAGGTCAGTATGTTTATCACTGAAAAAAGATTGATCTAAAATTCCCATAAAAATGACTGGGCATTATCATTAGCGACTGTGTTTTCCAGTTGAGGATGAACCTTAACTAGGGGCAAGACACCACCACCTACTTCGTTTTCTCTCACGCACACAAACACATTGTACCCTGGTATTGCATATTCGGTCCAACACCTGTATCACTATACCCTGGCTCCAACACCTGTATCACTATATAATGGGTCTAACACCTGTATCACTCTACTATTTTATATCACTGTAAGACCACGAAATTAGCAGACGATAGTAGGATTGTGAACGAAATGTACAACAGAAATCAAACGTCTGCTGCTTCAGACTGAAATGGATAAACTGATGGACTGGGCTCACAGAAGGCAAATGAATTTTAATACGGATAAGTGCAAAGTTTTAATATGTCGGTAGTTAAAATGAAAAGGCAAGTTACAGTATGAATTCTGTTGAGTCACAAAAGGTAAATGAGGCAAAAGACTTGGGTGTAATAATCTCTGGTGATCTAAAAGCCAAGTAAACAGTGCACGGAGGCAGTTAAAGAGGAAAGAACAGAATTCTTGGATTTACACGTAGGGTTATTGAAGTCAAGTCTAGGAACATTATCATTATACTCTTTACAAGTCACTCCTCTACAGGATTGCTGACACATGGAATGATGTACCATTTAGGGGGGTTGAAAGTAGTACGATAAATGCGTTTAAGAACAGACTATAAATATTTAGATTCAAATCAACGATTAATATCAACAGCTACAGGAAAAGTTCCAAATATTTTTCTGCTTTTGATATGTGCGAATCTCTACTCTTACCACAGTCATCTATGATTATCATATCTGTTCCACTTTCACAAACAGCCTGGGAGGGACCTAGTGGTCTACTGCTGTGTGAATTCCTGTGTATAACATTCCAACCCATTAATACACCCGCTAAACTGGTGACACCCTGAAGGTGGTTGAGAGAGAGAGAGAGAGAGAGACTTTCGGACACGCCTTTACACTACTGACGTTCGACCTTCCCGGACTCCTGCTGTCATAACCCTTTTCCTGCCACATTACCGCCAACCACAGAGCCGATGTCGCACTCCAAAACGCTCACGTCATCTGGACGCTTCGTAAGGGACTCACTGGAGAACGTCAGGACTGTCCTCGTGAGCATCGTACCCTTCTACAGGTCGCCAACGCAGCCAGGAATCTTCAGAGGTACCAGCTCCTCCCAGGTATCGGTATGCGTTTGAGGACCACCATCTCGGCTTCTTCGTCATATGGAGAGGCTCAGGCAGACGGGCCTAGTTATCCGGACACACAAGCGAGCCTTGGTCAGCGTTCCCTCGGCGACGCCGCTGTTCCCCATCTTGCCGCCATGGCTGATCGGCTCGTCCACATCCATGCACGACAGCCCCTCTCATCCCCTGAGACTCTGCCAGGTAAGCCACACTCCCAGCCGACGATGCAACCCAGCGTGCATGCTGTCCACACCTCCCCCTCCGTCCCTCCCTCACCACCACCACTATCACCACCCCCAGTCGCCTGGAGGACCTTCTCTACAAGGCTTGGCACCATTCCAACCCCGATGAAATCCCGCTCGTCCGCCCAAAACGCCTGCCCGTCCACCACGCTGCTGCTTCCATCACCGCAGTATCGGGACACGGGCGCTGCAGGTGCGGCGGTCCCAGCAGCTGGTCACGCCGGGCCGCGAGGAGCTGCTGACGGCCAGTCCTCCCGCCCACCTGAATGCCCCATTGCTGTGTGTACCTTGACCGTCTCTCTGGCCGCTGGTTCCTCATCGATACGGGAGCGGCCGTCGGCGTTGTTCCACCATCGCCAGGAGCCACGTTTCGCCGTACTCCTACTCACTATGACCTTCTCGCCTTCGGCCGGATGCCTCTCACGCTGGACCTAGGCGTCCCCGGCAGACGCGTCAGTGGGCTTCCCTCATTGCCAAGGTCTAACAACCCATCACTGGCTATGATTTCCCCACGTCGCTATCATCGCCCCCATACGCATCCACGCCATTCAACGACACCTCATCGGAATTCTCCGATATCACCAACAGACGCTGCCACCGTAAGACACGCCATGACACACCGCATCAACACCACCGGCCCTCCTAGAACATTCGCCAGACCGCGACGCCTTCCTCCAGAACGTCTGACGATCGCCAAGGCGGAGTTCGACATCGTGCTGGGGATGGGGATCATCCGTCCCTGGGACAGCAGCTGTTGGGCGTCTCTCCTGCACTTGGTGAGGGACGTCTGACCCCGGCGCGCGGAGTCAAAGTGGCGAGTGCCGAGCCTTAAGACACCTCACGCGTCCGGACCGCTGACGTATTCATCTGCTTAGCACTGCTGTTCCCTTTGGCTTCCGTGGCCCGAAGGTTTTCTCAAAGATCGACCTGGTTTCTGCTTCCCATCATATTCCGGTGGAGCCCGCAGGCATCCCTGGGATGGCTGTGACGATCCCTTCCTGCCTGTGTGAATTCGTCCAGGCGCCTTTGAGATTGAGAAACGCCGCCCAAACGTTCCAACGCTTTGTAAACCAGGAGTTCCCGGCTGTTATATATACCTGGACGACATTCTATTGGCTAGCGGCGACGATGCGTAACATTTCCAAAACCAGCGATTGCTTGTTACACGACTACGGGATTATGGAGTCCAGATCAACCCCCGACAAGTGCGTGTTTGGCGTCACTTGGCTAACATTTCTGGGTCATCGGGTGCCTGAAGAAGGAGTCCGTCCCCTGAAAGAGGTGGAGGACGTTATGAAGGATTTTCCCACGACCAGTGTCACCTAGGAAACTGCATGAGTTCCTGGGAATCGTCAATTTTTACCATCGTTCATCCCACACAATACCGACACCCTGAATCCCCTCCACGACCTCCTTGAAGATACCCAGAAGTACTCTTGCATCGCCCTCAAGTGGAACCAGAATGAGACAACGCCTCCACCACGATCAAGAATGAGATCTCCAAAGACTGCCCTGTCGCGCATCCTGCCGCAGAGGGCCGCCCTCCACCATCGCGTTGACGGAGATTGGTTACGCATCCCCTTCTTCTTCTTTAAGGAACTCAAGTCGACGAAGAAGTAGTACAGCATCTCCGGCAGAGAACTCCTGGCGATCTAAAGTGCCATACGGCACTACCCGGCATCTCCTGGAAGGTCAGGAAGAGTTCCATGGTCTCACGCACCTGAACCCTAGACGCATGCCATCACAACCAAGAGTGACGTACATTTACCTCGGGTCACCCGACCGACACCTGAGTTACATATCTCGGTTCACAAGAGACGTACGTCACGTGAAGGCTACAGACAACCCAGCTGCCGATGCCTTGTCACGGCCCTCCGTCAGCACGATTATGTCCTCCGGCTCTCATGACTTCCCCGTGATTGGGGCCGCCCAACGGCAGGATCCCTTCGACGCCCTAATCTCTGGCTCCTGGTGAACGATCGCGAGTGGCACATCTCGACTCGGGCCACCTCGTCTTTCTATCCCTGAGTCACACCGAAGACAAATTTTCGACGCTCTCTACTCCCTCGCGCACCCAGGCATCCGCGCAACGCAGCAACTCCTCACCCATCGGGTTGTCTGGCCAGGGATCAAGGTAGATGTGGCCCTCTCCTGGCAGTTCAACTTCCCTCCAGACTTAAGAATCTTCAGCTCAACTTACCTTCCCATGTGAACATATACGTAAGGAACATGAGTTAATTTTTCTGCTATATGAGGATCTTCAGACTTATGTACACACAAACGTACGTACATTCAAATATATTTGTGAATTTGAGCAACGAAGTCTCTTTAACACATGACTTGTGAAATATAAGAGCATATCTAATCTCCTGTAGGGCACTGAAAATCAGATCCTCTATATCCATTTCATTTCCAAAGTCCAAAACGATGAAATGATAACACCCAAAACGATGAAATGATAACACTATCATATTGCAGGCATTACTCTCAGCCTTTACAGCCAGCTGATTACGAAGCTAGAATACCAAGCAGGGATGAAGGGGAGACTGGTCCAGGGACAGAAGGCTATCTTAGTGGAAGGCAACAATGTAAACATGTCAGAGGAGCCTTCTCCATATGGTAGGAAGTCACCCAATGGAGTGCCGCAAGGGTCAGTTCTGAGACTGTCACTCTTCTTGATCTGTACGAATGACGACGTGTCAAAAGGATCGGACTCCTACATGACAGTGTTTGCAGATGATGCAAAGGTCATGAGGGAAGTGAACAGTGGGGTTGATTGCATCAGTTAACAAGGGGACCTAAACAGACTCCAAAGACGGTCTGATACATGGTTGATGAAATTCAACCCAGGGAAATGCAAAGTAATGAGGATGAGACAAAGTATTTGTGGCCTTCACTGAAACACACACAAAAGACCACATGATTAGTGAGATGTAGATCCCAAATTACAACCTGTACAGATGCGACAGGACTCGAGGATCATGTGGAGGAGCTGCACTGTATATGGTAGATACACTTATAACAAGTGAACTCCTGAACTCCTCAAAGGATGCAATAGAGATACCTGCTGTCAGAACTGAAAAAACCTACCTGGTCAATGCAGTAATCTATAGACCACCTGACGCAAAGCCTCATGAATTTACGGAACAAATAAGAGACGCAGAATCATAACTCACCTCCTCGGAAACCCAGCTCTAAACATAATTGTCTTAGGAGAATTCAGACTACCACACATTAAACAGAGACGGGTTGGAAATTACATTGTAGTGGAAAATACTGACACTGGAAGCAGCTCGGGCGAACAGCTACCAAAAAAGAGAAAAAAAAAACGAGAAATTCAGACTATGTGAAAAGCTCTCTTTCAGCAAACAAATATAAAACCAACAAGAGGAAATAACATTCTAGACTTAATCTTCATAAGCAATGTGGACCTGATATGTGATACTACCATCTAAAACAGCCTATACTCTGATCACAACCTGACTGAAGTTAAAAATAAGCTTAGATGCTATACCGCCGAGTCAGAACACACACAAAAAACAATGGTCGTGTTTTCAGGTAATTAAGTTCTCATAGTAAACGGATATATCGGGAGGATGTGATCAATGATATGCCTGTGACACAATGGGAAACCCTGCTGAGTACCAAAAGAGAGTGGGAATGTGTGAATGACATGACAACAGACATATACCAGTGAGAAGAAAGCACAAAAGACCGATAACGTGGACAGTGAAAAGTCGTTTGAGGAATGAGGGGACAGAGGAATCAGAGGAGAAGACATGAAATCATGAATACTTTTCTTAATATGTAAAGAAGGAGTAGAAAAGGCTGGCGACATGGTTAATGCACGCAAGCTACATAAATTCAAGAGGATGTAGAAAAGAATTTTCAAGAGACGAGACTCCTCGAGTGTATAACTCCTTCATCGTGCAGTAAATAGAGGTAATTACACATAAACATACACACACGGGACAACACTGGAGTAAAACTCTCTCCCCGTGGCATATCAATAGTAATAAACACACAGACACATACACGGGGCAACACGAGTTTAAATAATCTCCCTGTAACACACAGGGAGACACACACACACACACACAGAGCAGGGGCGTGTGTGTATGAGGGAGCTGCAGCAGGTCTGGCGGGCGGTTCAGAAGGGAGAGGAGGTAGGTACAGCAGAGAAGGTGTGGTGATAAGGCCAGGCTCTCCCATGATAACAAGTCCCTCTCCTCATATGAACCACTCAACAACAGCCACACTCTCGTGGTTATCACTCCACTGAGGACACATTTTCTATCTGTGTGTCGTGTGATGCCTCAGACAACAGGGAACGAGATGACCCCCACGATCACCGGTTGAATTCCATTATGTCTTATCATATCAACATAAAACACTGGTGTCTCTTACAGATACGACCCGTGTCAACACTTGTCTCATCATAACCAGGAGTGGACAAGGTCTGGTGCAGCCACAGTAGATTAAGTACAGTGGTCTTTCGCCAAACACGGTTTCGAGCATACTCAAATGCTACCAACGACTGCAACAAGTTCTGAGCATTTACGGGTGTTCACGGCACCACGAACATTTTATGCATGACTGGGCAAACGTGAAGTGGCTGTAGACTGCTTGTGGCCCAGCCCGGCTGATCAACATTTCCAAGGCGAGGCAGTAGGAGTGTCATAACCAGGCGGTGTTGCTAGGGCAAGGCATGTGACAGCCTTGTGTGTGGCGTAACTGGCTGGATGCTTTGTAGGAGTACGGACGGAGACACACAAACATTACCTGGCAGTCCTGTACATCATTTCATGATACTTTTACGGTATAACAATGTTGTTCTGGAATTACACCTTGCTGATTCCTGGCCCTCACGTCTTCATTATGGAACGTAACGTATGCATCACAAGGGTCACTCCCGCTAATCCCACATTTCCCGTAGGCCCCGTCCGTACCTTGCCAACCACGGGGTCTCCCAGGAACGTGTAACCCCAATGGTTCATAAGGGATCTCTGAAATGAAACACTGAATTAAGTTGCTCTCATTTGGCAGGGTCACGTCGACTTCATCAATTTAACTTTGGTTAATCTGTCAACCTTAACCTTATTTGGATGAATTTCCGATAATATCCGGCCCTACCGGTCATCATAAACTATCATGGCCTACTCCCCAAATTTCTGGTCACATGGATATAAATACGAAACATATAATGAAATGGCATCTCTTCTGTGGTATAATCTTACGCGACAGCTGTCCCTTACGAACACATGTAATTGCTCGGGAAAGTTTCGATCTAAGAGAGAATTACTGGGGTACAATATGAGATCCTTGAGAATTTACCAGTTTATTATGATCCTCTAAGCTAACATGTCACCAAACCAGCCAGACACGATCGGAAACCAAAAGAAAGATTATAAATCAACAAAAGTCGGATCTTCTGATATTCATCCCCGTGTAAAATATAGTGTCCCGGGGCCTGACCAGCCCCAGGCACCCGCTGGGAGTCTGCCACAGGGGCTTACCACCCACGACTAAACAAATCAGCAGCTGAGAGAGTTCACTCAACGCACACCGCTCACACGACAAACATCTTGGGCAGAGCATATAAAGATCTTGAAAGTCGTCAAAAGAGCAGCTCAACACAGGTAAAGACTGTCAATAACCAGCGTTAACAAAGAAGATATTGTTAAACACCAGTGTTAAGACAGGAGAAGTCTGTCAAACATGAGTGTTAACAATGGAAAAGACTTTCAATCACGAGCGTTAACAAAGAAGACCGTCAACACCAGTATTAGCACAGGAGAAAACTGTCAAACACCACTGTTAATACAGGAAAGACGGTCAGACAACTATGTTAGCACAGGGGAAGACTGTCAACCACCACTGTTAACATACAAGACTGTGGAGGTGGAAGGATAGAATGAAACATGTTTTGAGCGGTTGTGGCCCGAACATGCAGGAGGGTGTGAGGCGTGCAAGGGATGAGGTGAAATGAAACAATGTGGCATACAGGGAGCAACGTGCAATGGGGTGAACCAGGGCATATGAAGTAGTTAAGGAAAACTACGAAAAGGTGTGTGGGGCCTGGTTGTGGACAGGGGTCTATATTCTCGGAGATTATATATGACGTAGCTACAGAGTAGATGTGAGCGAACGAGGCAATTTCTTCTGTTCCTGGCGCTACCTCGTTACGAGGGAAATGGCCAACGAGTATGAAAATAAATAATTCGGTGTGTGTGTGTGTGTGAGTGCATTCCCGGTACACTAAAACATAAAGGAACGTAAACATCAAAAGACATCTGGATACTTCAGAAAGTATCACTGCCAGACGCCTGCCTCCCAGAGCCGTGTCTGCCTGGGATTCGAGTGACACTCGACACCATCCTCATGCAGAAGACTACACCATAACCTCATCCTCCATCCTGTCTCATATTCTCACATAATGTTCACCACGTGTCATTTATGAGCCACATGACCCATATTGCCTGCAGCGCCTCACAATTCAGGACGGCTGTTCCCTCCCACCGAATATCAAAAACAATGAAATTCAGAAACGGACATATTTCATATTCTGCTGATTGTTAGGTACATAACATCGTACTGATCTGTGGAGCACCAAGGCTAACATCACAGTCATTTCAAAGCAAGACTAATATTGTAGCTTACGTCTTACTTAATGGGACACTTAACATAGCATTAAGACTTTACTAGCATGATACCTGCATATTATCCTTAACCTTTGTGAAACCAAGCACAACGTCAACGGAATATCAGATTCATCGTCATATATAATGTCGATACACATCACATTCACATGACACCACGTCTGTCACAGAAATGTCACATCAACATGACATCAACGTACTACAAGGTAGAGATGGGCCATATGGCAACATCAGCATAACATCAATTTACCACGAGGTACGCTGGGCCAGATGCCGTGTCAACAAGACATCAATACACCTCAAGGTAAAGCTGAACAAAACAGTTTGCTAACCCAAATTGCTCTTGATGAGCTCTTCTGCTGTAATCAGAGTTACAAGTGGGGGTAGTTAACACATGACTCACTCATGAAGACGGTACGGAGGGAGGAAGACGGTACAAGCTCCGGGCGTACCGCTGCATCTGCCAGGTACTTCTTGCATATCTACACACGTCGCCCCCCCCCCCACCCACCCCCCAACCTCTCCTTCCATATTACAACTCTGATTTTGGATGATGCCATCAAGCTCCCTCCATCATCCCCCTCCCCCCCGACAAATGGGTCGTCGGTCGCAACCGACAGTAACGACCTGTGACCCTGCCTGACCTCTCTCCCTATCTCCCAGAGGTAACAGAGTCCCTACAGCCAGTCAGTCATGCCCACACGAGTGACGCTGTCGACTGCATCCGACCCGACCCGACCCGACCCGACCCGACTGCCTCAATACATCCCTGGACACGACTGAACTCAAGTCATTCAAGCAGGTCCTGACCCGGACACTCGAACCGCAGTACCTGAAGAAGACTTCTCCCGCCACGATTCCTGGCATTTGTAGCTTCCCATCAGGTCGACTCCCGGCGACCCACACTTGCTGCAGGCAAGGCTCTGTCGGGGACCTCATCCTCCCATGGCCTCCTCCTCCTCCTCCGGCAAGAACTAGTACGTGACACCCTCAGCTCCTTCCTCCGCAGCAGTTCTTGCAGGGATCCTGCCGCCCTTGCAGTACAACCCGCCTACCACCACGAGTTCTGTGAACCACGTGCGGAACCCAGCCCGTGCCGCGGCTACCGCAAGAGCTACGGGACGCCTCTGTACTTCCTTTCCCTTCCGCGGGAAAACCTCAAGACCCTGACAAGACCACCACCTCTCCTGCGACTGAACCATGCCATTGAACACCCTTCCTGCGGGAGGCCTTGCCTCACCCGACACCATCCCAAGGGGACTCCTTGTTAAGCCTCTTTCTCTCACTTCACAGTCCCCCCTCACTCAACTCGGCCCACCTCCCTTGCCTTAGCTTGCACCACCCTGAACAAACGCTCAGGTCCACCTCAACGCCTCCCTTCCTCCCGCCCCACACCACGTGGGGGACTCCCTCTCCTCCACCCTGACAGAGAGCAAATGATTTCCTCCCATCTCCCTGATGATACGACACTTGAGCACGATGGTACGACCCTTGAACACGATGGTACGACCCTTGGGCAAGTTGGTCAAGTCACAGGTGTGGCCACCATATCCAAAAGGGTCGTAGTATTGTGCTGCAAGGGATTAGCAGCCTCCAGTCTTCCCCGTCACTTACCGTCAACTTCCCGTCAATTACTGTCGCCTTCCCGTCACTGACCGTCGTTGAAATGAGGGGCTTAAGTCATAGCAGTGAAGGTACGTAAGTATTCATTCTCGTATCTATCCTTGTCTCTGAAATATGTGTGCATGTCCCTCTCACGTCTATCCTTGTATCTATAATATGTACCCTTGTCCCTCTAACATCTAACCTCGTCTCTCTAGTATCTATCCCTCTCTCTCTAGTACCTATCATCGTCTATCTAGTGCCTATTCTCGTCTATCTAGTATCTATCTTCGTCTGTTTAGTACCTATCCTCGTCTCTCGTATCTGCCCTCGTCTCCTTAGTATCTATCCTCGTTTCTCTAGTGTCTATCCTCGTCTCTCTAGTATCTATACTTCTCTCTCTAGTACCTATCCGTCTCTCTCTAGTATCTATCCTTGTCTCTCTAGTATCTATCCTTGTCTCCCTAGTATCTATCCTCGTTTCTCTAATATATAGCCCTGTCTCTCTAATAACCATATCTGTCCCAAAAGCAACTACCCTTGCCTCTCTTGCTTCTATCCCCGTCTCTCTGGTGCCTATCCTCGTCTCTCTAACACATCATAATCTCTCGTCAGCCGGGTGGTTGGTTGGTATAATTCTGTGGTTGTATCCCTCTTCCTTACCCTTTGGTCAACGTTCCCCGTCCTAGGAGAGACAGAAGCACGCCCGGAGAGACCAGTCATGGTAATTTAACCCAGGTATAAACAATGCAAGTCCCCGACCTCGACAGCTTCATGAAGCGGTGCGCCCGGCAACGTAACCATCAGCACTTACACTGCACCACCTCCTGCTGCTATACACGGCTATCTCTCTCTCTCTCTCGGCCACATTGTGGTAGTCACGAACGGTGACGCAGTGGCATGAGCGCCAGTGACGTTACGGTGACGCAGTGGCGTGACAGCCGCTATGATGTTATGGTGACGCTCCGGGACGACCATTGGTGTGACAGTGAGGCAGTGGGTCGACCTCCACTGTAACTGACGCAGTGGGACGGATACCACCGTAACAGTGACGTTGTGGGACGACCACCAGTGACAGTGACGATGAGGGACGACCACCAGTGTGACAGTGACACTGTGGCAGGACCATCACTGTGACAGTAAGTCAGGGTAACAATGTACCTGTGAGAAAGAGAGCGTGACAAGAAGGATGGTAACAGTGGCGCTGTTCGGTGTGTGTGTGTGGGGGGGGGGAGGAGGGGCGAGGGGTGGCCCGGGCCGCTCAGCTGGCATGGCAACAGGCGGGCCGCACCACACTGCCTGCCACACTCCACCCCCTCCCCCCTCCTCGGAATCAGGGTCGTAACGTTAATATCTATTGATGTGATAACGGTCGGGTCGTCTCTACCGACCTCTCACTAACAGCAAGGTCGTCTCTGCTAACCTCTCTCACTAGCAGCCTGGTCGTCTCTACTAACCTCTCTCACTAGCAGCCAGGTCGTCTCTAGTGACCTCTCTCACTAGCAGCCAGGTCGTCTCTACTGACCTCTCTCACTAGCAGCCAGGTCGTCTCTACTAACCTCTCTCACTAGCAGCCGGGTCGTCTTTACTAACCTCTCTCGCTAGCAGCCAGGTCGTCTTTACTAACCTCTCTCACTAGCAGCCGGGTCGTCTTTACTAACCTCTCTCGCTAGCAGCCGGGTCGTCTTTACTAACCTCTCTCACTAGCAGCCAGGTCGTCTCTACTAACTTCTCTCGCTAGCAGCCGGGTCGTCTTTATTAACCTCTCTCACTAGCAGCCAGGTCGTCTTTACTAACCTCTCTCGCTAGCAGCCGGGTCGTCTTTACTAACCTCTCTCACTAGCAGCCAGGTCGTCTTTACTAACCTCTCTCGCTAGCAGCCAGGTCGTCTTTACTGACCTCTCTCACTAGCAGCCAGGTCGTCTTTACTAACCTCTCTCACTAACAGCCTGGTCGTCTCTACTAACGTCTCTCACTAGCAGCCAGGTCGTCTTTACTAACCTCTCTCACTAGCAGCCAGGTCGTCTCTACTAACCTCTCTCACTAGCAGCCAGGTCGTCTCTACTAACCTCTCTCACTAGCAGCCAGGTCGTCTTTAGTAATCTCTCTCACTAGCAGCCACGTCGTCTTTGCTAACCTCTCTCACTAGCAGCCACGTCGTCTTTGCTAACCTCTCTCACTAGCAGCCAGGTCGTCTCTACTAACCTCTCTCACTAACAACCAGGTCGTCTTTACTAACCTCTCTCACTAGCAGCCAGGTCGTCTTTAGTAATCTCTCTCACTAGCAGCCAGGTCGTCTCTACTAACCTCTCTCACTAGCAGCCAGGTTGTCTTTACTAACCTCTCTCACTAGCAGCCTGGTCGTCTCTACTAACCTCTCTCACTAGTAGCCAGGTCGTCTTTACTAACCTCTCTCACTAGCTGCCAGGTAGTCTTTATTAACCTTTCTCGCTAGCAGCCGGGTCGTTTCTACGAAACTCTCTCACTAGCAGCCAGGTCGTCTCTACTGACCTCTCTCACTAGCAGCCGGGTCGTCTCTACTGACCTCTCTCACTAGCAGCCAGGTCGTCTTTACTAGCCTTTCTCGCTAGCAGCCGGGTCGTCTCTACGAACCTCTCTCACTAGCAGCCAGGTCGTCTCTACTGACCTCTCTCACTAGCAGCCAGGTCGTCTCTAGTGACCTCTCTCACTAGCAGTCAGGTCGTCTCTACTGACCTCTCTCACTAGCAGCCAGGTCGTCTCTACTGACCTCTCTCACTAGCAGCCAGGTCGTTTCTATTGACCTCTCTCACTAGCAGCCAGGTCGTCTCTAGTGACCTCTTTCACTAGCAGCATAGGTTCTGCCCTGAGAGGGTTCTGCTCAGCAAGGGTTCTCTTCTGCCAGTGTTATTCTCTTTCAAGGTTCTGCTCAGCTAGTGGTCTGCTCAGCAAGTGTTCTACTTAGCCTGGATTCTACTCAACCAGGAACCTGCCCTACCAAGAATCTACTCAATCAGGAACGTTTTTTTTTATGTTGAAGGCTCCAGTCACGGGCAAAAGTCCCCATCAAGGCCGGGCCTTAATTGAAATACAGAGAATTATGGAACGGAAAAAGAAAAGACAATGGAAAGTATTTACGAATTTTTGAGAAAGTGAAAGACCTGTCTTTTGAAATGTGCCAACTCATAGTTATTGGGAAAGTCATGGGAAAGTAGAGAGTTCCAAAGTTTCGACGTGAAGGAAAGAAGCAAATATCAAAACGGCACACCATTGAGTTACCGATGGCCACACAATAATCATGTGACACAGCAGCTTGCCGAGTATTGCGTGGTCTAGCTAGTGGTGGGGGCATACAAGCAGGCAGCTCTCGGGAGCAAAAGCGAAAGTAATACCTGTAGAAAAGGGAAAGTGAACCAACATTGCGGCGTAGGGCAAGGGGGTCAAGTTTGGAAGTTAGCC
>JAYMFT010009302.1:0-16957 GCA_038088735.1 Panulirus argus
CTCTCTCTCTCTCTCTCTCTCTCTCTCTCTCTCTCTCTCTCTCTCTCTCTCTCTCTCTCTATCTATCTATCTCTCTTACACCAAATGCTTCTTAATTTTCACACCTCATTCACCGGTGGCACCTATTCACCACCCATCCACTACACTTACTACTTCACACCTTATCCACCACACTTCACATCCACTATTGCATCCATGCCTTCATCAATCTCATGTATATAAATCCCATCAAATCAAAACCCTCACGTCAATCATCGACTCCTAACCCAATATAACCTCACAATGAGTCATCCACCACTCCATTAAGCACATTCATCTTCCAGCATTTATACTTTCACACAAGCTTTTTAATACGTTTCATCACACAACATTTGTACCTTGACACCAGCCATCCATCATTTATATAACCCTCTTATGTCGATGAATTGTACCCACTGTACGCTGTATACTTACCTCCACCTACAGCTAGCCGTTGTACCCTTCACCCATACTATAAATCAAATGCTTCGTCTATATATAAAAAGACAACCTTAAAATTAAAGAAAATTCAGACCTATAACCACAGGCATCATCTTACACCATCCGACATCAGTCGTCTACCAACCACCGATCACTTGTCACACATGTTAAAAGCATCTGTCACTCGTCATCCACGTTCTCACACATCTCACAACCTCTCCCTCCCTCCCTACACTTCAGTGACCATTTCACTCCGTTGCCTTAGGTACTTACCCTTCTCATCTATACCTGCACACCTCCCGTCATCGCTTTTCACCATTTCATCCCCTTCTTCATCACGATAGTCACCAGGTCCCCTATAACGCCAATCACCAGTCCCTTCATCACGCCAGTCACCAGTTCCTCCTCCTGGTGACCCTCCACCGCCACTCTCTCCCTCCTTTCCTCCAGCACATGCTTCTGGTGACCCTCCACCGCCACTCTCAGCGCCACGCGCCGCTGACTGCACGATGGGGGGGCAGGACTGGCTGGCTGATTCGCCGTACTGCATCCCTTTCCTCACACTAGCACGAGGAGTTGCTAGGATCGAGGTTTCACCGAGTCCTAAGGACATACTGTATATACCCGCCCATCAATTACCCACCCTGCTCTACAGGTCTGGTCCAAACAGCATTAAACTCAAGATCAAATGTACGGTTGAAGGTCGTTTGAACCTTTCAAAGGCAACCCTTCCCTACGGATGACATTTAACTTTATCTCTCCAACTTGACGTCTGTAGTGGCCAGAGGTATAATCATCTCTCCATTACGCACAAACATCAGCACATAAAGTAACAATGAAGCAATCAGGGAGTACAAAACTCCATCTAGATTATGGCAGACACAAATTGCTCCTTGCGGCCGCTCGGCTACCCTACTAACAAGAGAGAGCAGTTCTCACTATGCCTGGCCCGCCTTTCACTTTTATTGCACCGTCCTCCTCACCCGTGCCTCTTTTTCTATCGAGACTCCGGCAGGAAGCGCTGCGAAGTGAGGGGCTCCAATAGAGCCTCTCGCCTCTATTCAGTCACTGCATAGCAAGGAGTTCTTGGGACTTAACGTCCAGAGGCGCTGGGATGGGACTGGCATTTGTGGGCCAGGTGCACGGGGGCAAGAGAGCATAGGAGAGGTACTGACAAGACGGGGGAGGTGGGATTACTACGGCGGGAGAGGAACTGAGGAGTGACAAAAAAACAAAAGGGGGAAAACCCAGAGAGAAGGCAGGAGAATGTCGACCAAGAGACAGGCAGCCGCGCGAAGGTCACACGGGGTCGGAACAGATGAAGAGAAATGGTGGGAGAGGAGTGACGGGCAGGAGGGGACGTGATGCAGGGGGGTGTAGAGCGGGGGGCTAGAGGCAGTCAGGGGAGGTGTGACAAGGTGCAGGGGGAGGAGAGGATGCTGGAGATGGTCAGGGGAGGGAGGGGGGACGTGGTGTATGGGAGGAGAGGGAGCTAAAGATAGTCAGGGGAGGGGAAGTGAACGTTACGAGGCTGGGCAAAGATGAAGGTGAGAGGATGGATGACAGGTGGAGGTAAATACGGGAGAGAGAGAGAGAGAGAGAGAGAGAGAGAGAGAGAGAGAGAGAGAGAGAGAGAGAGAGAGAGAAGATGAAGGAAGAGGAGGTGAGGCAAAGGGGAAAATAAGTGAAGTAAAAGAGGAAGATGAGAGAAGGAAGATGGGAAATGAATTAAAGAGGATAGGGAAGGGAAGGTAAGAGGAGAGAGGGAGGGGGAATGGTAAAAAAGATGGCAGGGGGCAGGAGAGGGAGCCTGGAGGCAGGGGAGAGAGCGTCGGACAATGGTTTGAACTCCAGATGACGCGACGTAAATCTTGAGTCATAAGTCATACAACCGTTCACTGTCCACCTCATGCTGCCTCACACTCCCCCTACTCATCCATCTCTTCAAGCTGCCTCCATCCTCCCACTCATACCACCTCACATCGTCCGACATTCCACCTCACATCATTTAACTCACATCTGATCGTCCAAATCACAGTTCCATAGTCAACTTTACTCTCTACTCACGCCGTCTTACCGCCCACCACACCATCCTACCACACACTCCAGCGCTGTCTCACCTCGCATTGCCTCACTTGCCTTCACCACACTGAGAAACTTTATAATCTGAGTCATGAGCGGTGATTCCTGCCAACACCCACTTGAAGGCCGAGTTCCCCGAGTGGAGGAACAGTCGCGTGTTGATGGTATGAGAGATTATCTGTTTGAATACCTGCATGATACTATAACAGCCAGACTGAAGATGATAAACTAGGGGATAAAGACAAGCCTACAACAGGAAACCAAGATAAAACAAGAGAGCAGAACCACTGGCAGGAAAACTCAGTGCTTTACAAGTGACGGACGGAGCCTGCTACAAGTGGACGTAACCAGCAGCACGTACACCCGGTATTTTAATGTGACGGACGGAGAGCTGAGAGCAGAGCACGATTTCTACGAGGTTCCCAAAAACCTCACTCCATTCGCCATGACTTAACTGGTCCTCACGTTCTGAATGGGACGAAGCCTGGTCTATGCTCTTATAACGTCACAATCAATGTGATATCTCAATGGAAGTTTTAAATTACTGGCAGCGATAAAAAAGAAAAAAAAAATAGGACGGGGGTAAGCAATCAAACTGGTGCTTAGAGAAAAATGGGTGCCCGGGCCGTATGAATATCCGGGCCTGAACCGGGTTAAGACCCGTTGCATATGCAGTAACACAGGTGCAGGCATCAGTCCCTGCCTGGTCCTATGGTGCACTCTCTATCCTCTATTGCGCCACCTCCCGAAGGATGGGCAGGAGTGCACAATAAATTAGCCTCTCTTGTGGCAAAAATCCATCGTTCCTCACCATATTGTGGATGGGAGCCTACTCATCTCGGATATGAATTATTAATGAAACAACAGTAATCGCACCTCGAATTATGATAATATCGTTTTTAACAGACCGAGGCTTTCCTTGTACCCAAGTCTCAACGCACACCACCATCCTCTTCTGCTGGGTGTCCAAAAGGATGCCAGAAGTCTTCTTTAAGCTCCTAAAATAGAAGCTTCTGTATGGGAAAGGCGGGTTCTGTTTCAGAGCTTTCCTCAGACATGGTAAGGTAAGCCTCTACGCGCATCCTGCAAGTTTGTTTATATAGTCGGCGGCGGCAGCAGCGGGAGCAGCCTCGGCTACGTGTTGGGGTTCCCGTCATGTAAACACTTTCCACCAACTGAGGAAAGATGTACATTAGGCTAACGTTAATATCATCAGGTCAAAACTCTTACTCCCACCGTTAGGATGCTCACTTTCCCCCTCCGTGTCTTACCGCCGGCGCTATATCATCGGTCTCTTGTGTTTATCACGGTCCAGCAACGCAGTGTGAGGTTATGCGTACGATGTATGAACATATAAACGATCAGAATGTGTGAGGGGCAGGTTCGCCGCCGGTGTCATGATGGCGGCGTGAGGTTGGATGTGCTGGAGCGGACCAGACTGAGCGGGGCGTCCCTGGCCGCCGGCAAGGGCATGAGACACGCCACACGCACACTTCCCCCACCACCTTCTTAAGGGCATCCCTTCATCGCCGCACGCAGCAACACACACACACTCGCCTTTCTTTTTTACCCCTCGTGATCGCAGACATCCAAACGGAACATTATATGCAACTGCGTCATATCTATTGCCACAAAAATTGAAAAGAAAACAGACTATGATTCAATGTCATTATCATTTCGTATGCTACTAAAGAAGACAACAAAGAGTGTATATTACAGCAACCGGAGTAACTCTCTCCTTAGCAGTACATTATATAGCCATGTTTAACTGCACAAGTGGGTCTATAGCAGTATTGTGTGCAGAGCCAACACTTGATGCACTTGTTCCCGTCACTCAAACTGGACGTTGCTTACCCCTCACCACCCATACATGTCTGTGTGGCCATCCCCGGGCAAAAACCCTTGAGGAACACTCGAGGAGAGCCCGCTGGGATCCACCGAGCATTCCTGATATACGCTTCTTAAGAGCCTCCCAGAGAGGAACCCTGTCAGGCCTCAGGGATCGTTCAGTTACTGTTGGGGGAGACGCTGGGGACCCACATCTGCCATCACTCGTATCTCCTGTACCAGCAATAACCAGGTGGAAGCTAATGTTTGATCCATTCACAACAACGAGACATAGCACCATCTTCAAGAATAGATTTTGCCGCTATCACCCAATAGCTATTAGAGCACCCAATGCTCACTGCACACGTCGTGCTCATCTTCACGGAACAGTGAAACCCCGAGCCAAGTATCTGACAAGACAAAGGCTTCCCAGCTCCTACGGAACACCTCCATATGAACGCCGCACCGCGGGAGTCTTGGACTATCTTACCTTTCGTTTTCCGTTGTAACTTTTTTCCACAATTTAATGATCCATCTTTTCTTAAACGAACAAAGTCAAACCTCCTACTGACAACTACAGAGGATATCAGTGGAAGCAAGTAGCTACTGTTTCCTGCTACCACTGGGACTTACTTTACTTGGGGACACAAAAAAAAACATTAACGTGTGGGTAAGGTCAGAGTACATACATCCAGTGGCTGGGTCCGCTGCAAGGCACCTGTCATGCCTCGCCGGCAGCCAGTTCCATTCAAGGTACCGTAATTGCACTCATTATCCGAGATAAACCTGAGCTATATATCAACTGTGATCTTGATACAGCAGCCTTGACCAGGGCCGCTGCCTCTAATATGATGCTTAGATATTGGCCTCTGGTGGGCGAGCGAGGCCACAGTCCTGAGGTGGACGACTCGAGAACCAGAGGTCGAGGTAGAGGCAGGTGTTAGGGTGACGGAGTAACAGATGGCAGGAAGGGTGTCCAAGATGTGACTGTGGCGGCGACTAAGATGTCACACCCGAGTGTAGGGTACGGCACGAGTAATGATGGCGGCCGCTATGGTCATGAAGTAAAGACCTAAGAAATAGTTACTGTTTGTGATACAGCAGATTGGCACCAGCACTAACGGGTGTAAAATATGTTGCTGAAACTGGAGGCCCGAGATTAAAGTGCAGGAGGGAGACCAAACCAAACGGGGAAGTACAAAAGTGAAAGATCTAGTGTATCGGTGCAGCCCAAGAGTGGTAGCATCACGCAGTCTACCAGTTGCACCCTTCGCCTGGTGGTACATTCTCCTCCACTCCCACATCTCTACCACCAAATCCCGATCACTTTTACATGGTACAATTAATCACTTACGAAAGAAAAGTAAAATACCGAGAGGCACCTTCGCTCGTCCAAACCATCATCCACTTCACTACATCGGGCGACAGATCGCATAGTTTTGTACGCAAAATACTCCTTCTTCCCCCGGCGTCTACTGTACACAAAATAATTTGAATTCTGCGTGTTTCTGACCCCGCGGGAATGGTTCGCGGCTACGCAGGTCTCCGTCGAGTCTGCAGCCGTGGTTGGGGCCCACTAACTAAACTCTCTGGTACGTTGTTTACAATTCTTAATCAAAGACTTTATGATATCGCAACGTTATACCGACCACGCGAGGCTATACAATTACAGCCCGACAGGATTATACGTTTCGTGTTGGCCGCCGCCGTTGCATGCACAGCGTGTCCAGACTATGATGCTACAAGATTTATGGAGAGTCATACATCACAGACTCTGGTAATTGAAGCCCACAAGCAACAATAATGCTCGGAAAACAAAACGCCAACTTGGATAATCCTGATCGAACTCCCGCCGGCACACATGATAACACATCCCCACATTTCCTTTCCCGTAAAATTAGAAGGGGAAAAAAAATCCACCCAGTATAAAGTTCAAGGCTAAATGAAACCCCTTTTCCCTCCTCTGCCATATGTGATGATAAATCCCAAGGATTCTTCTCCTGTAAGAAGTAAGCTGAAACTCTAACCTTGCTCAAGTTACCAACACCAAAAGCTGCCAATAAATCCGGGCACAACCAGCACCTGGGGCCACTGGTCGTTGTCTCTACCACTTTCTTACACACTAGAATCATCTCATCCTCAATATATCTGACCACAACATACACTCTCTCAGAATTACCGGTCCGAATTTCTAGATCGATCTGCTCCACCAAGATGACATTTCTCTTCTGGTAAATCCTTTTAATGTTTTTAATGTCCAAGAAAGAAAAAAATCAGAGACGGGTTCATAGAGGTGCCATGAACGGACACAAGCACGCAGCCACGCACTCAAGGACGCACGTGGACACGCGTAATGCACAATTATCCTTATATCCAGGTTCTGCCATGAGGGTAGGTGTATTCTAATCCATTTTTCTTACCACAAAAGACCCTAACTCTGCGTGCCACTCCCCACAGTGAGCAAGAGCAACATGGAGCGAGAGCGGCAGAGGAACGAGACGGTCATGCTGCCTCATTAAACGGCACGTGCCTTGTGTCAGCAGTGAAGACCTCACTCCCGTGCACCCATCATAGATTAGGCTGGCACCCGTGTGCCCACCCTGATAACATCGCCTGCAAATGGGAGGCTTGGCCCGGCACTGCCATTTAGGATGCCATTACGACCGCTGCCATCAAACACCAAGGAGGGTGGCAGGCGCCAAACTAATACCTTGGAATCCACTGGTAACAGATCTCGATTCATGGAGGAGACTTTCCCCGAAACCTAATTACAGTGAGTGGTTGAGGGTTCCGCTGGCTACAGGTCCGGAGACGAGAGACTGAAAGGGTCACTCAGGCCGCCATTTGAACAGCTACGTGAGCCAGGTCAACATTTTGACGCCGTCTACTAGACAGCTTATTTTACACTTGGGCCTGGCCTCGCTAAGCTTATCGTGAGCCGAGGACAAAACGCCAGTTTGCGTTCAGCGGGCTGTCACGTGGAGTGATGAGGAAGAGGAAGCACATGAGGAAGAGTGAAGCAGGAGGAGAGGATGAGGGGCGGCGTGAGGGCGAGGTGGAGGAAGAGACGGATGGCCAGGAGAGAGGTACGCGAGATATTAGGATGCGGGTGGCCTGGTGACGGGCCGCTGTGGCCTGAGCTGCCTTATACGGAGCAGCGACTCCCAACACCACGCTCAAGATCACGCCCACCCTCCCGCTGGTGCTCTACTGCACACTCTCCTGATAGAGCTCTACTACCTCCTCCCGCTGGTGCTCTACTGCCCATCTAACCCTCCCGCTGGTGCTATCCCGCCCGTCCCACCCTCCCACTGGTGCTCTACTGCCTATCCTACCCTTCCGCTGGCGCTCTACCGCCCTGCCATCAAACTCACCAACTTGTACGTCACACACTTCATAACCAGCAAGCAAGTCTCACCTTTCCCACACGTACAACGCCTTCTGCTATGAGCAAACGCGCTCAACCACCACGTCATCAAGCCCGACTGTCACACCACCACGTATTACTATTACGTAAACACGCTCAACTACCACGAAAACAGACCCAACAATCAAGCTCTGCCCACCATTCCTCCGGCTACCGTCCCATACACGCACGCAGTAAACTGCTGTAGAAGGTTAATAAAGGCATCTACCATGACACTCATTTCCCATTACGATATAAATGCTGTTCCCGCCTATGAGAGCCATAACTCAGACCTACATCCAGCGTCCACAAAGCACCTCTCCACTCCAACGACCCGGCGGACCCTTCACGCACTGCACCACTCCCGCCCCGCGTGATCTCCTCCAGTGTGCGTCTCTACCCATGGGCACCTGTCTCACCGGCGCGCCCCCCTGCACCTGCAGGCGTCCCCAGCTGTGCGTACCTTCCTTACACGTGAGAACTTCGGCTCTCGTGGGAACATTCAACTGTGCGAGTTGCCCTTCCCGTGTCTGTTCCCCCTCCGTGCTTGCTTTTCCTGTACCATGTGTCCCACTATCATGAAGGTTCCCCATCCTCTCTCTCCCATGCGTCCCCTCACCGTGAGGGGCTCCCCTTCCCTCTCCCATGTGTCCCCTCACCGTGTGGGTTTCCCCTCCCGTGTCCAGGAGGGCCGGAGTTATCCTGCGATGCTTGTTAGTTTTCTCAGGGTTGGGTGCCGACTGATGAATCACACAGCCACAAAAGACTACACACAACACGGAGGAGCCGGCCCCGCCCGGCCCATGCCCCTCCCTCCCTCCCTCCCTCCCGTCCTGCTCCCCACGACATCCCTCCCTCCCTGCTCCTCACCACACCCCTTCCTCCCTCCCTGCTAGCCACCACATCCGTCCCTCCCTGCTAGCCACCACTCCCCTCTCTGCCTCCCTGCTACTCCATTACTGGCTCTATCTCCAGGGCTCTTCCCTAGCCACAACATCCGAGGGACAGGGCATCAAACAAGCTGGTGCCTCTCTCTGCACCAGGCACGACTCTGAGCTGCCAGTAATCACCAGCGCACTTTGTCAGGACCTCACCGCCGACCTCCTGGCTATGGCAACAAGTCCAGTGAATCTCACACACACACACACACACACACACGCCCGTAAAAGGTGACAGGCCGGGCCCGCCTCGTATTCGATAAGGACTCCCCCAGGCAAGACATACCATGGCAATCTCTGCTGCTACCATGAGACCATATTAGAGCGTCAGGACCATTCCCAAAGGCACATTCCTCAACTGCTTGGATTGCCCGCCGACCACAGACCCACCACACTCCTCTGGTGAGTTCTTATCTGGTTACGGCTGATAACCAATACAGTACTCAGTTACACCACTAACATTAATAATAATAATGATAACAATAATAATAATAATATTAATAATAATAATAATAATAATAATAAATAATAATAAATAGATAAATATATAAATCACTGTAATTTAATCAGTATAAACGTATACATCTAACCTTGTGAGCTGTTGGATCGCATCAATAAGAAAGTAAATTTAGATAGTACTGTCCATTAATATTTTTTTTCTGTTAGCTGAGACGGCACGGGCAGCTGAGGCCCTAAATTGAGGCCACTCCATTAACGCTATATATATATATATATATATATATATATATATATATACCCTAGCCTGAACCAGGTACCCATTTTATCGACCAACACCTACGGGTGGATTAACAGTTGGGTAGACTGTGGACCGACAGCTGCTACCAGGGTTCGAACCCACGCGCTCGACCCTTGGCGGCCCGTGAATGCGTCAGAGTCAGGAACGCTAACCAATACTCCACTCCGCCGTACCAAAATTAGGATAAAAATTCTATTCGATCATCAGAGGAGGAAGGTACCGTAAGTCTATCAAGTCTTTCGATTATACGATTGATTTGATTAGTATTACCGATAAGTTTGCTATATAACCCATGCCTCTACACAAGACAGAAACCTTTCCCTCACACACACACACACACACACAATATATTCACTCCAGATGAGTACAGAGAGTAAAGAAAACACGGGTCAAGAGACACCAGTACTATCTATACTGATGTTCAGATGATCCTAGGTAGATAGCTCAGGTCATGAACCGCTACAGTGGTTTCATAATTTGTAGAGGCTGTCCTGCCTCTACGCCTCCCTCAACACACATGACGCACTTCCTGATGGTCACAAGACAGAGCAACAAGACAGAACAAGCCAAGGAAGAGGAGACTACATGATTAATCACAACCCACGATGATCAATATCATTTGATCATAACAAGGAAAGTATGGGACGGAGCACTCAGAGTCATACCTAAGTTATTGGAGGCATCGAGCATCATGATCGATCAAGCAAGCACTCGGATAAAATGTTTTATTACATAGAAAGAGGCCTAGAACAGACAGTTTACCAAGAAATGTTTGTCGTCACTTGCCAGACACCTAACTACACTCCTACCACTTGATAAACACCTAACTACACTCTTACCACTTTCCAAGCACCTAACTACTCTCTTATTTGACAAACACATGACTACACTCTTACCTCTTGGAAAGCACCTAGCTGCAGCCTTACCACTTTCCAAGCACTTAACTACACTCTCGCCACTTAACAAGCACCTAAATACTCTCTCGCCACTCTACAAATACCTACCTAACTCTTGAGACTCCACAAAGGCCTCTTTCACCAGGGCATTAACAGCCCCACCTTAATTCCCCTTCACACACCACAGACAGCTCCCTAACTTGGCCCTCGGGGCTGAAGATCTCGGCCGCTCTCCCAGCAGCAGCTGGCCAGTCACGGATAGAGACGCTCCTCAACCAGTACTGTTTAGCTGTAACAGTAGCCAAGACGCGCGTCCTAACGACATATAATCACGACACTTTTTATTCCGCGGCCGACTGCCAACACGCTCCGATTTCACTGCTGACTCACTGGCTCACTGATACTTGACGTACTTGCACAGCGTCAACACTTCTCAAGTGACTCTAAAAATAACTCGGGTTAGTCATAGTCATCATTCCCAGATAATAAACATATTACAGTAATCCTTGTGACCGATCATGCGTTTTCTGTTTTCACACTCTTCCAAAGAGAGTGCTGAAGTTACGAAAACATGACATGCTCCACCACGCCGCCGTCCCGCCTTACATAACAAACCAGCAGTACCGCCAGGAGCAGCACAACAGTGAGCCACAGTAATGACTACGTAGCAGCCGAAGGGCCACATGAGGGCAGGATAAGTAGTGTATGACGAGCCTGTGTGTCTGGCTAAGGGCGACGCCCTCGCCGGGGCGTCCATCTCCTTCAGCGTCGCCTGCCGTATATGGTCCATCAGCCCGAGATGGGCCGCTCTTTGTCCCGCCTCATGCTTGCCCTTAAGCGCAACCTTTATTCCTGTTTCCTTATTAGTCTGTCTCCCTGAACAGTGATCCTCTGCTCGCGATCATTACCTCTCGCATATAGTAACCCTCAAGCGTTTGGCTTTCTCTGAATTACCCAACTCCATTGGCCTTCATGATCTCTCATACCTTGCAAGACTAACTTTTCCTCCTCTTCCTTCTCTCCTCCCGAATTCCTCCCCACTTATATTCTTTATAGCCCTTTCTCCTCTTCAAATCCTCAGACTCAAACATAATGAGCAAAGACTATAACATAAACAGAGAACACTGCTGGAGACTTCACTCGAACATCCGAAAACCTTCAACTTGCTACAGTCATCATGTGATTACGTTATCGTGATCACGTCTGCTCCTGTTGACCCCTGTGGGACACCGCGGCAGCAGTAGGGTGCCGGGCCTGATGAGGCTGGAGGCAGTGACGAGCGGACTGGGGGGCTCTTCCAGTCCCAAAACCAACACCTGCGGAACCTGCCCACGGTTATCCATCACCACCGTCCCCATACAGCCATTCCTTCATGTGCACACGCTAGCTGAACATCTCCACACACACACACACACACACACACACACATCAATGAACCTCTATTAGCCACCACACCTTCACATTACGACAAGTGGCGAAATTCACAAGAACACACAACCAGTACACAGAGCGAGCGCCACAATGTTTCCCCACTATCAGTGAGACACACGTCCTTCAGTACTACGATATCATACAACAACAACCTTGGGGAGGAAGGGGGGGGCAGACGAGTTAGTAACTGATTCAAGCTTCATAGGAAAATACTGTTTATTGAGAAATCACTAAAGTTATTTGCAAGGTTCGGCTATGAAAGTGACCACGGTAACAGCAGACCAGGTGTGGCCAGCGGTGCCAACTGAGAGGCTCAGGCGTGGCGTCATCATGCGGCCCCTCCTCCCTTTCCCTCCTCCACACATCTAGCAACGTTGGGGAGATATACGACTTCGCTCTTATAGTCTCGCAGTGTTCCTATGGCTATGTTTAAGTCTTTGCACGTGCCACCATTTGCCAGTTAATGGTGTATGAGAGTCATGGTAGTTGGAGAGTTGAGGGAGTGCTGTGGTCGTGAGTGGGTTTGTGTACACAGCTGAACGTGTCACGATAGTTGCACCGCAGTGAGTTTTTGTTCACTATGTGCAGTGAACGGTGCTGGGCAGGGAGGACGCTGGAAGCGACGGGACTTCTCGGCTGGTGTATGGTGGTGACAAGTGTGTCTTTACCGACGGTGGGGGAGTGAATCAACTAGTGGCGCGTTTGCCACCTGCAGATGTACGGTCCTGGCGTGGGTGGCGTTCCTGCGTCAGGTGTGACTCCCGTGGGGAGCAACAAGAGCTTAAGCCGAAAGGATTTCCTTCGTTTGCATAATGACCCACCATCAGTATGCCGCCCTGTGGACCTCCATCACCCTGGCCAAATAGCGGGGGTGGTCGGCTCTCGTTGATCCTTCACGACCCTGACCCTGCCCTAGGGCGCCTCTACACTTCGTGGGGGCAGCCCTCCTACCAGCGTATAATAAGCTCCGAGCTACTCTGGGTCAACATCATCATCTGGGGTTCCCATCTACGTAAGCGCCTTCCCCCAACCTGTTGCTGCTGTCTGGTGACGCTACAGCTACCCCTCCAGTGAGAGCGTCATTGAATACCAACATGACAAGTGCAAGGTCAAGAGAGGTCAGGGCGGACAGTGACAAGTCGGAGTTTGCGTCCTTGATATAGCTTGATATGTGCTAACAACTCGAGTTAAAGTATATTATAATTTATTGCATAATGTGTCTTACATCTTCAGACAATTCGCAGCCACTCCCCACGCCCTTCGCCTTTCTTGCTGTTCTTTTACCCATTTACTGTTTCAAACAAATGTAGAATAACTGCTAATCTAAGGGACCCACAATCAGCGTTTGTAAATGCCACGATACCTCGCGCAGGACTGGGCCTGACCGGGACTGAATTTATTTGTTTCCTTGGCGAGGAGCACCAGGCATGGCGGAGCGCCCACTGGCGGGCCCAGGGGAGGCTCAGTGCTAATCCTCTATGGTAAGCCGTCCCCCCCCCACCACCCCCCAACCCCTTCGCATTCCTCGCTCACACTCTCAAATTCCTCCCGAGTCTCTTGAATTACCAGAGATCCTAAGACAAGGAGGAGCCTCGACTCCCGCCATCGTAATCCTCTCAGGCAGCGTGCGGTCCGATCTGGCGATACTGTCTAACCGCAGCCGCTGATCTCACGCCCACCATGAGCTATTAGACCCACTGGGCTGTGATGCGTGGCCAAATGCTTGATTTCCACCATAGTCTCTAAGCAACTGGGACAAAACTTCCGACGATATATCGTTGCCACAAGTTCTAGGCAACAACATGTTCATTCCTGGAAGCTCAAAAGGATCACTTCTTAAGCTCCTTCACCGTCCTATGTGTTTACAGTGAACGGAGTCCAACGGAGGGTAGCCGTACACCACCTCAGGCCAAGGAAAGAGTCGGTCGATGCGAGGACTTTTTTACCAGGCGCCCCGTCACTTACGTAAGTCAATTGCCCGTAGTGAAAGTGTGGCGATGCCTGGCTGTCGGCCCTGAGGCCATACGACGCTACAGGTGCTGCCGTCACGCTTGCTGGCCACGGCGGGAGGGGGGGCCACAGGAGACACACCACACCCTTCGACCCTACACACTGGCCACTACCTTGTACACCAACACCATGACTTAGGTACGCACATCACACGTCTAAAGAAAGACGTGGCATGCGGCCCACTCCGACGAACGACGGCAGAGGCAGCACAGGTACGGAACGATGATTCCCTCGGGTCAGACAGTGAGCCCCTCCAAGGAATTCAGTGCACAAAAATCACGATTGCAAAAGCGTGCTTTGCCAACATTTCCGTATCACTGGATGTGCCCCGTCCCAGACCATCACGCCCTTAGTCACCAGTGCCCTATCCAGCTGGCCCTACCCAACTCCTTATACACCCGCAAGAGCTCCCTCTCAACCTCCCGTTTCCTGCAAGCCCTGACGAGGGTCACGTAAGGACGATAAAATATTTCAGCGGAGGAGAACCCACACGACGCTCCGTTACGCGGTTTCCCGCAGGTTGTTTACTTTCCCGGTGAGGCGCCTCGCCCGGCCCCGGCTACCGGACTGCTACGTAGCACGTGACTGTGTGGAATCTGTAAAGAGCTAAAACCTTACGGCTCCTGAACGCTTTGCAGCGTGAAAAAGATTTCTAAAAAGTCTTAAAGCACTGATTTGGAATGACATATTATGGCTTTCTTTAAAACATTTCTAAAGACTTAAAACTATTTGTAGAAAATTATACATTCTGGCTTCCGCCCCACCGCAATAAAAAGTCTAACTACACTCATCTCAAAACCAACAAAAACTGATCACTAACGTTCCACGGGCGAAGGCTCGCTAATGACCTCCAGCAGCAAGCAAGCAAAACCTCGGGCCTGCAGCAGGACCTCTGATTCTGGTCACATCAACGGCTGACCCTAGCTGTAGGATCACGGTGGGCAGCGGACCACGACGAGGCCACGACGATTTAGACGAATGCCGACCCCGGCCCACGCCCTAGCATGGCCCACAAGCCCGTGACACCATCGAGTAAAATGGTCCGGACAATGTTAGACTTTAGTGCCCAGTTAAGGAGCGACACCATCAATCAACTGTGGCTACCGAAGTCGAAGTGGTAAGCTCATCACCGCAGGACTCCCCGCTGGGCATACATGTGTGCGCTGGAGGTGTCTGTTCGGTGTCAGCGATGCACATCGTGGTAAAATTTAATTTCATTTTCATCACTTCTGCAGCATTATGTCAAGCCTGAACCTCAGCGTTACTGCAGCTATCGTAGGAACGTCTCTGCCTAAATGTGCAGCTTTAGCGTAGCGGAGCCTGGCTCAAGGTGCAAGGGAATCTGATGGTCTGATACGAGAGAATGAGCGACACAACCAGGTGTTATCACAGGGGCTTACACTCACCAATCCCGACACACGGGATTCCTCACGAAACCACAACATTCCTATTGAGAGCAAAGTCAACATTATACACCACCGGAGGACTCATCTAAGGTGACTTCCTCCCCCTCCTGCATACCCTCCCATACCATCAGCCTTGCCTCCTGAGCAGGGCCGTATGACCCTCGGGTATGACGGTCTGGACTTCAGACACGTCACTTAACGGTCATGTCAAAGGTCAGGCCAGCATAATCCACGGGTTATACCGTTGTGCTCAACTGTTTAATACCGCATCCAGTCTTAATAAATTATGGCTCCATAATCCGGTCCTTTATCAACGCTAGACTAACAGACACCTTACTCATTCAATCCTATGTTGGCATAAGATCAACAGATACTTCACTAGTCCACTCCTGTTTGAACATAAGAGCAAAAGATAACTTACTCAATCCAACCCTATACCGACGTAAGATAAATGTCTTACTGACACTGGATCAACAGATACTTTACCCACCCAATCCCATATGAACGTTAAAGACAAGACTTGGATTCGTTAAATTATAATTTTTCAAAACCGCTGACAGGATATCACACCAGACTCGCTATCTGAAAACAGTATACGAAGTTTGTTGTGACCAAGATAACGTTAAGACAAAGGTCTGGAGCGACCAAGATAACATTTAAGACAAGGTCTGGTGTTACCAGGATAACATTAAGACGAGGTCTGGTGTGATTAAGATAACCAATAAAACATCAAAAGGAGTCCTAAATAATCAACGTAACATTAAGCCGAGACAAACTGGGACCAAGATAACATTAATCTGAAGCCTGGCGTTTAGGAAAAAATATGCTTGCGGATTCCAAAAACACAGGAAGTGACACTATCTTAATAATACAACTTATCAAAAACATCAAATCTTTGCAAACAATTTGTTCATAATGAGAGACAACAAGATCAAACCAACTGCAGCTCCCGACCTAATGTTCGCCAACCATTCTGATGAGAAACACCCATACAGGTGATCCATCTTCATTCGCCAGCACGAGACACACGCTACGCCACTCTGTTACTACAGGAGAGCGTCAGGCAGTGCGCATTATACACGTGTTAGGTGACTGTTGGTAGTCCACACCTTCGCGTTACCGCTCCCCCCAGAGCCCCTGCTCATACCACAGCCCGAAGTGACCTTCAAGGTAAATAATGGCGCCCGTTGTCACACTGACACCATCACCACTGAACATAAGCTCTCACAAATTATATATATATACACTAGAGTCCCTGTGACAAACCACTACCGATACGGCTGTCACACGTACTGATGGCTCTTACGATTTCCTTTTAATCAGGGTCAATAACGGACGGCCACGCTCCTACAATGAACTATTTGGTATACTACTGGCTCTTAATTTTATTTTTTTTGACCATTCAAGGATTGATGGTGTGATCATAAGCGAATCTCTTATCTCACTAACTAAACTAAACTCCCTTCTGTATAACAGTCCGGAGCACGACACAAGAATGACCAAATTACCCATAATGGACTCGAGAGTCTAGTTTCTCTGGGTTTCTTCACATACTGGGCTTACTGTGGACGACATGGCTGATGAAATAACAAAACTTCTGCCTTAAAGAATGTAAAGTATTGCCCTTTGGCTCTACCTGTAGCCTTAAAACAATCATTCAAAGAGAACATGAACAAAATCTTTCAGACTTGAGAAGTGAAATCAACACAAGCAAATCCATCTACCACCATATCATGCAAACAGAT
>JAYMFT010009313.1:0-16957 GCA_038088735.1 Panulirus argus
ATATATATATATATATATATATATATATATATATATATATATATATATCCCTGGGATAGGGGAGAAAGAATACTTCCGATGTATCCCACAGCGTGTCGTAGAAGGCGACTAAGGGGGACGGGAGCGGGGAGCTGGAAATTCCCCCCTTCTTGTAATTCGATTTCTAAAAAAAGGAAACATAAGAAGGAGTCAAGCGGGGAGTGCTAATCCTCCTAGAAGGCTCAGATTGGGGTGTTTAAATGTGTGTGAATGCAACCAAGATGAAAAGAAAGGAGAGATAGGTAATATGTTTGAGGTAAAAAGCCTGGATGTTCTGGCTCTGAGTGAAATGAAACTCAAGGTTAAAGTAAAAGAATGGTTTGGAAACGTCTTGGGAGTGAAGTCAGGAGTTGTTGAGAGGACAAGAGCTAAGGAAGGAGTAGCACTAATCCTGAAGCATGAGTTGTGGAAGTTTGTAGTAGAGTGTAAGGAAGGAAATTCCTGAGTGTTCTGGGTAAAACTGAAAGTGAATGGTGAGAGACTAGTGATTGTTGGTGCTTATGCACCTGGTCATGAGAAGAAAGATCTTGAGAGGCAAGTGTTTTGAGAGCAGCTGAGTGTGTGTGCCAGCAGTTTTGGTGCACAAGATAGTGTATTAGTGATGGGTAATTTGAACGTGAAGGTGATCAATGTGGCAACTGAGGGTATTTTTGGTGCACATGGGGTATTCAGAGTTGTGAATGGATATGGTGAAGAGCTCGTGGAATTGTGTGCTGAAAAAGACTAGTGACTGAGAATATCTGGTTTAAAAAGAGAAATATTCACAAGTATACGTAGCTGAGTAGAAGAAATAGCCAACGGCCATTATCAGATTACGTATTAATTGATAAGCGTGTAAAAAAGAATTTTGGTTGTAAATGTGCTGAGAGGGGCAGCTGGTGGGAGTGTCTGATCACTATCTTCTGGACGCGAAGGTAAAGATTTGTAGAGGTTTTCGAAAATGAAGAGAGAATGTTGGGGAGAAGAAAGTGGTGAGAGTGTGTGAGCTTCGAAAGGAGACTTGCATGAAGAAATATCAGGAGAGATTGAGTGTAAGATGCCAAAAAGTGAGAGGAAATGAAGTAAGGGGAGTGGGTGAGGAATAGGATGTATTTAGGGAAGCAGTGATGGTATGTGCAAGAGGTGCATGTGGCATGAAAAAGGTGGGAGGTGGGCAGATTACGAAGGGTAGTGAGTGTTGGGAAGAAGAAATAAAGTTGTTAGTGAATAAGAAAAGAGAGGAGTTTGGACGATACTTACAAGGAAGGAGTGCAAATGATTGGGAGATGTATAAGAGAAAGCGGCAGGAGGTCAAGAGGAATGTGCAAAGGTTGAAAAAGAGGGCAAATGAGAGTTGGGATTAGAGAGTATCGTTAAACATTAGGGAGAATAAAATGATGTTTTGGAGGAAGGTAAATAATGTGCATAAGACAAGAGAACAAATGGGAACATTAGTGAAGGTGGCAAGGGGGAAAGTGATAACAGGTAGTGATGGAGTGAGGGGGAGATAGAGTGAGTATTTTGAAGGATTGTTAAATGTGTGTGATAATAGAGTGGCAGATGTAGGGTGTATTGGTCGGGCTTGTATGCAAAGGGAGAGAGTCAGGGAGAATGGTTTGGTGGAGAGAGGGAGGTAGTGAAAGCCTTGCGGAAGATGAAATCCGGCAAGGGCGCGGGATTGGATGGTATTGCTGTTGAATTTATTAAGACAGGGGGTGACTGTGTTGTTGATTGGTTGGTAAGAATATTCAATGTATGTGCCTGAGGATAGGCAGAATGCATGTATAGTGCCATTGTACAAAGGCAAAGGGGATAAAGGCGAGTGTTCAAACTACAAAGGTATAAGTTTGTTGAGTATTCCTGGAAAACTGTATGGGAAAGTATTGATTGAGAGGGTGAAGGCATGTGCAGAGCATCAGACTGGGGAGGAGCAGTGTGGTTTTAGAAGTGGTAGATGGGTGGTCCTGCATGGGAGTTACGTGAGTGTATTTGTGGTAGATGGGTCGTCCTATGTGTGGTAGATGATGGGAGTGTATTAGAGCAGGGTAGTGATAGTGGTGTAAGAGTTTTCCGGTTGTATGAGGGTGGTACGAGTGCTTAAAGTGGAGAGTACCTTCCTTCCCGACAGATTTGTAAATGGATTTTGTTGAGGACTGGCTGTTGTGTGTGTGTGTGTGTGTGTGTTTGTGCGAATTAGTTTTTCGCTCGTCTTTCCCGCCCCTTCACTTAACCTCGTGTAAATAACTACTGGTTACTGTATGTCAACACACACCCTTGATCGCCAGCCAAGGGGAAGATGAACAGCTGGGCTGGCAGTAGGCGGGCTGCCCTGTCCGTAATTCGAACATTAACCACTCAGGTTGGTGGGTCGCAAGGGTAACAGCTGCGCCAGGGGAGTATGGATTGAGCTGTGGGTGTTTGTCTTGAATGTTTCTCGAGTGAGATGGAATTCTGTGCTGGTGGTCACTACCGCGTTACATGATGGCTCGTGCCGCCTACCGCGTTAGCTGCCCCCTCTCGCCAGGCTTCACTCCTCCAGGACTCGCTATAGTTTTTCTGAAGCTTTTTTGATCAGAGGCTTACGTGTTCTTACGGATGCTAGAGGTTGACTCAGGTCACGGCTGCAAGGACGTAGGTAACGTGAAAGACAGCGCAGATTTTCTTTTTTACCAGTGTTTCCTGCAGAGTAAAAAGGTTTATCTTTGTTAGATTTAATGTAATCCTCTTCTCTTGCTGGATAAAGGTGACGGGAGATCCATGCCATCCATCTCTGTACACTCTATGTAAGTGTTACACATGATGATAGGAAGTTGGTTCCAATACTGTACAGTGGATCCGAACCCAACTCTTATCTCACTTTGCTATTCCTTTTTTCTATTTCGTGATCTGCATCATTGTCCACAGCATAAGGGGCTCTCCACACTTGGGCCCTCCCGTGCCTGCAATTAGTGAGGTTGTTTCTGGCGACAATATAATGAGTCGACGACTGAGAGCACATCTTCCACCTCCCCTGGCCAGTACTGACAACCTCCCCTGGCCAGTACTGACAACCTCTCCTGGCCACTACTGACAACCTCCCCTGGCCAGTACTCTTAACCTCTCCTGTCCAGCACTGACAACCTCCTCTGGCCAGTACTGACAACCTCCCCTGGCCAGTTCTGACAACCTCTCCTGGCCAGTGCTGACAACCTCCCCTGTCCAGCACTGACAACCTCCTCTGGCCAGTACTGACAGCCTCTCCTGGCCACTATTGACAACCTCTCCTGGCCACTACTGACAACCTATCCTGGCCACTACTGACAACCTCTCCTGGCCACTACTGACAACCTCCCCTGTCCAGTACTGACAGCCTCTCCTGGCCAGTACTGACAACCTCTCCTGGCCAGTACTGATAACCTCCCCTGGCCAGATTACTGACAACTTCCTCATGCCAGCACTGACAACTTCCCCTGGCCAGATTACTGACAACCTCTCCTGGCCAGTACTGACAACCTCTCCTGGCCACTACTGACAACCTCTCCTGGCCACTACTGACAACCTCTCCTGGCCACTACTGACAACCTCCCCTGGCCAGTACTGACAACCTCTCCTGGCCAGTACTGACAACATATCCTGGCCAGTACTGACAACCTCCCCTGGCAAGTACTCTTAACCTCCCCTGTCCAGCACTGACAACCTCCTCTGGCCAGTACTGACAACCTCCCCTGGCCAGTACTGACAACCTCTCCTGGCCAGTACTGACAACCTCCCCTGTCCAGCACTGACAACCTCCTCTGGCCAGTACTGACAACCTCCCTGGACAGTACTGACAGCCTCCCCTGGCCAGTTTGCTGACAACTTCCCTTGGCCAGGTTACCAACAACTTCCCAAAAAAGATTTATGACAGTAACCTTTCATGATATCGTTTGTTGTAGTGGCTGTAGTAATACTGCAGAACCTCCGAGTGACGTTATGCGCTGTCTCCATTGGGAAAGATGTTACTTCACTTGATGTCTCCACTGGGAAGGATGCTGCCTTCCATGATGTCTCCAACGGGAAGGATGCTACTTCAGTTGATGTGTCCACTGGGAGGATGTTTCTTCACTTGATTTGTCCACTGGGAAGTGTAGATAACGTGATATAAGACAGACAGACAGACGCATTTATGTACCATGTATCATCTGTATTAGTATGTCCTGTATATGTATATCTGGCCTCCCATTTTCTATAGTAGGTCATGTTATCTATGTAAACATCAGTCTAGCCCCGGGCGTCAAGGCCACGCGCTACCCGCTAGCTCTCTGTACATTTATCAATATAGTCTTTCCTGTAAGGAACTCCATTCATTAGAACCTACGAGCTAATCACTCAACACAGTGGAAGGATGCTGCCTCCCTTGATGTGTCCACTGGGAAGGATGATTCTTCACTTGATGTCTTCACTGGGAAGGATGTTTTCTTCCTTAATGGCTCCATTGGGAGGGATGCTGCATTCCTTAATGGTTCCACTGGGAAGGATGCTGCTTCAGTTAAAGTTTCCACTGGGAAGGATACTGCTTCACTTGATGTGTCCACTGGGAAGAATGCTTCTTCACTTGTTTCCACTGGGAATAATGCTGCTTCACTTGATGTACCCACTAGGAAGGATGCTTCTTCACTTTATGTATCCACTGGGAAGGATGCTGCTTCATTTGATGTGTCCACTGTGAAAGATGCTTCTTCATTTGATGATGTCTCCACTGGGAAGGATGCCACTTCAGTTGATGTGTCCACTGGGAAGGATGCTGCTACATTTGATGTGTCCACTGGCAGGAATGCAGCCTCCCTTGATGTGTCCATTGGGAAGGATGCTTCCTTACTTTATGTGTCCACTGGGAAGGATGCTGTCTCCCTTGATGTATCCACTGGGAAGGATGCTGCCTCCCATGATATCTCCACTGGGAAGGATGCTGCTTCATTTGATGTGTCCACTGGGATGAATGCAGCCTCCCTTGATGTGTCCATTGGGAAGGATGCTTCCTTACTCTGTGTTCACTGGGAAGGATGCTGCCTCCCTTGATGTGTCCACTGGGAAGGATGCTGCCTCCCATGATATCTCCACTGGGAAGGATGTTTCCTCACTTGATGTTCACTGGGAAGGATGCTGCCTCACTTGCTGTGTCCACTGGGAAGGATTCTGCCTCCTTTGATGTGTCCACTGGAAAGGATGCTGCCTCCCTTGATATGTCCACGAGAAGGATGCTTCCTCATTTGATGTGTCCACTGGGAAGTATGCTGCCTCCCTTGATGTGTCCACTGGGAAGGATGCTGCCTTCCTTGTGTCCACTGGAAAGGATGCTGCCTCCCTTCATATATCCACTGGGAAGTATGTTGCCTCCCATGGTATGTCCACTGGGAAGGATTCTGCATCCCTAAATGTCTGCACTGGGAATGATGCTTCCTCAGTTGATGTGTCCATTGGGAAGGATGCTTCCTCCCTTCATATATCCACTGGGAGGAATGCTGCCTCCCCTAATGTGTCCACTGGGAATGATACTGCCTCCCCTGATGTATCCACTGGGAAGGATGCTGCCTCTTGATGTGTTCACTGGGAAGGATGTTGCCTCCCTCGATGTGTTTACTGGGAAGGATGCTGCCTCCCTTAATGTCTCCACTGGGTAGTATCATACCTCCCTTAATGTGTCCACCGGGAAGGATGCTGCCTCCCTTAATGTCTCCACTGGATAGTATGCTACCTCCCTTAATCTCTCCACTGGGAAGGATGCTGCCTTTCTTGATGTCTCCACTGGGAAGGATGTTGCCTCCCTTGATATATCCACTATGAAGGATGCTGCTTCCCTTAATATCTTCACTGGGCCGGTTGCTGCCTCCTTTAATGTGTCCACTGGGAATGATGCTGCCTCCCTTAATGTCTCCACAGGGAGTGATGCTGCCTTCCTTAATGGCTCCAGTGAGAAGGATGCTGCCTCCCCTAATGTCTCCACTGGGAAGGATGCTGCCTCCTTTAATGTGTCCATTGGGAATGATGCTGCTTCTCAATGTCTCCACTGGGTAGTATGCTACCTCCCTTAATATCTCCACTGTGAAGGATTCTGCCTCACCTTGATATCTCTACTGGCAGGGATGTTGCCTCCCCTGATGTGTCCACTATGAAGGGTGCTGCCTCCCTTAATGTCTCCACTGGGACGAATGTTGCCTCCCTTAATGTCTCCACTGGGTAGTATGCTACCTCCCTTAATCTCTCCACTGGAAAGGATGCTGCCTCTTTTGATGTCTCCACTAGGAAGATGCTACCTCCCTTAATGGCTCCACTGGGAAGGATGCTGTCTCCCATGATGTGTCCACTGGGAAGGATGCTGCCTCCCTTGATGTGTTCACTGAAAAGATGCTGCCTCCCTTAATGTCTCCATTGGGAAGGATGTTGCCTCCCATAATGTCTCCACTGGTAAGGATGTTGCCTCCCTTAATGTCTCCACTGGGAAGGATGCTGCTCTCTTAATGTCTCCTCTGAGACGGATGCTACTTCCCTTGATATGTCCACTGGGTAGTATGCTACCTCCCTTAATGTCTCCACTTTGAAGGATGCTGCCTCCCTTGATGTCTCCACTGGCAAGGATGTTGCCTTTCTTGAGGTCTCCACTGGGAAGGATGTTGCCTCCCTTGATGTTTCCACTGGGAATGATGCTGTCTCCCTTGATGTTTCCGATGGGAATGATGCTATCTCCCTTGATGTGTCCACTGGGAAGGATACTGCATGCCTTGATGTGTCCACTGGGAAGGATACTGCATGCCTTGATGTGTCCACTGGGAAGGATGCTGTCTCTTGATGTGTCCACTGTGAAGGATGTTGCTTCTTGATGTGTCCACTGTAAAGGAAGTTGCTTCTTGATGCGTCCTCTGGGATGATGCAGTTTACCCGGAAATATTTTCTGATAATTTCTTTTAAGTAATAATGACAACATTTGTTGGAAAAATCTTGACAGCAATGGTTGGTAGTAGTATAGACACCTTCACTGTCTTCAAACAACCTCTGCTGGTCGTACTACAGACACCCTCTGTTATTGCACTACAACTGCCAACCTCTGCTTATTGTATTACTAAGGACCTCTGCTGTCAGTACTCTCTAACAGCCTCTACTGCTAATACTAGTGACAACTCATCTGGTAGTACTACTGACAACCTCTGCAAGCAGTAGTATTAACAGTCTCTGCTGGCACTTCAACTGACAACCTTTACTGGCAATACTACTGACAGCCTCTGCTGGCTGTACAACTGACAGCCTCTCCTGGCAGTACTACTGACAACCTCTCCTAGCAGTGCTGCTGACTACCTTTCCTAGCAGTATTACTGACAGCTTCTGTTGGTAGTACTACTGACACACTGTACTGGCAGTACTACTGACATTCTCTACCAGGAGTCCGACCAACAGCCTCCACCGGCATTACAACTGACAACCTCAACTAGTCGTACTCTTAACTATCTCTACTGACAGTACTACTGACAGCTTCCACTAGTTGTATTACTGACAGTCTCTACTGGCATTGCTGCTGACATCCTCTGCTGTTAGCACCACTGACATCCCCAGGGTTGATGGATTTATTAATGATCATCACTTCATAAACCAATTGGAAAGCTTTGATGGTTGTAGGTCGGGGATGCAATCTCTCTCTCTCTCTCTCTCTCTCTCTCTCTCTCTCTCTCTCTCTCTCTCTCAGGGGAAACGTCGGTTAACTGCTGGAGTAAGAAGATGTGCCTTTGGAGGCTGAAAGGGTTGTGATTTGCGATGTTGGGTCAGTTGGGCCTAATACTTGGCTGCCTGGGTAGGAGCAGGTAACTGGTGGTCCTTTGTGTACATTCATCACTATGGGTAGACATAGTCCGTCTTGTCTAGATGTTTTTAAGATGTTGCCTCTCGTGTGGATGTCGTTGTACAGTTGGCGCTTGATGTTTGATTGTCGGTGTGAGGCTGTCCTTACAGAACACGCAGGAAGGTCTACTCCGTCCAGTAAGGGAGCCAGGAAGTGGTCGGAGAGGAAAGTTGGGAACCACTTCAAGTCTTTTGGGAAAGTTGGGAAAGATGACCTCGGGAGGTGAGATGGCTTTGTCTAAGTGTGTCTGCCCCCACCTCCAGGAAGGATAAGAAAAATGTTGAGAGTGGCCCAATAAAGAGGAAGGTTCGAAGAAAAACCCATTCTCAAGGACTTGGGTGGAATTCTGATGGATTCATTCGTGACGCGAGAGACCTTCGTGACTTCAGATTCTGTGGCGTACCTTTTCATGGCGTTGTACTCTTTTGTAATTAGTATTGTGCCGAAGTATATTTTTTGCTGTAATCTTACGTATTCACAATTAGTCTTTTTCTTTCTTGTCGCCTACGTGGCAGAGGGAAAAACCTGCTCGAATGAAAGGAACATTGAAGATTGTGAGAAAATATAGAAGAAATTAGGAACGGTACCTATAGAACAGAGAGAGCAGAGCAACATATTACCATTTGGAAAGAGATGGTTGAAGAGAGGTGATCGCATGAGAGTTAATAAGACAGACGTCGTTAGAACATAGTATGTGACACAGAGGAGCTACTCGTAATATTACGAGCAGCGCTCCTTACCGGACAAATATGACGTCATGTTGATATGGCACAGTCGCTAACATGGAAATAAATGTTTCCCCAATACAACACCCCAGGAAGGAGACTTTATGATGTTCGTTATGTGTGGTTTCCAGGAGAGAGTACATGGTACAGTTATACCTTATATGTTATGTGTTATTCCAAAGTTGAATTGTAGTTTTGTGGAATAAGAATGGTTGGAAACGAGTGAAATGATGCAAAAAAAAAAAAAAAAAAGAAAAATAGATTGCGCTTTTGCGCTGATCTGGATTTAAGGATGTTCCTGCCTCCCCATCCCATTTGGGATCAGTTCAGGAATAAGAGACGAAATCTGCACAGTATGAGAGAGAACGAATACTGGAGCCAAAAGAGGAGGAAGTGTGAGGTATGTTGTGGAACCACCGGCGTTACAGTATTTATGGAGAGAAGAAATGGTGTAGACGCTTTGAGAGAAACGTGTTGTGTCACAGGGGAAGAGAGAGAAGTCGCTTTATCCACAACAGCCTCAGTGGAAGCCGTGACAGAGATGAATAGTATATCCAAAGGCAGTGAGTTCAGAAGGGAAAGACTCACGTCGCATCCTCACTTGCTTTTGAGATGCTGACGGCCATGACACCGCCATATCTTGCAGTTGTCTTCATGATCTTTCTCTCCGTGCAGACCGGACTGGTCGTGGGCTGCTGTCCTGGGACCCAGCTGTTGGAAGTCGTAGCCCTAGGCCCATGTACAGTAGCAGCCAGTAGTACATTTTGCCCAGGGCAGTTGTTTATTACACCACCGTGCATCCCTTAGTGTATATGATCATTAAATGCAATTTGTTGAAAAGCCCCATATGGTCAAGGTGTTTCCCTTTTTGTGCCTTATGGTAATATAGGTTGTGATTTACAAGATGTACCACCACCTTTGTCATCTTAGTGGGAAACTCTCCCCTAGTGAAGGAGCTTACCTTCTAGGAATGTCTTTGTAGAGGGTGATAGACGTCTCCGTCTGCACTCTGGAGAGTACAGCCTCAGTGAATTCAGCCTTTCTCGTAATTAAATTCCTTAACGCCTTCAGAGTGGACAGTGTAACATCTAAAAACACTTTCTAAATATGTAGTTTCGCCCACCTTATAGGGTGACATAAGCACACAGCAGTACTGTTTTCTCCGTTGTCTTTAAATTCGCCAGGATCCAGCCCACCATCTTAGTGTTAACGAGAATGTAAACTATTGTAGGAATCGTGTTGGGTTACGTAATGTACGTAAGGAAAAAGACATGAGTGCAGTAATCTCTGGTTTCCTTCAGCCAAGTAAGCAGTGCACAGAAACAGTAACAAGGGTATTGGATTCCTAGGAAGGGCTTTCGAGTTTCAGTCTAGGGAAATTATCCTCATTTTGCAGTTCACTGGTGCGTCTCCATCTTGAACATATTGTTGGGTTTTAGCCACCCTGCTTGATAAAAGGACAGGGGGGTGCATCGTAGAGCTACCAAGGTGACTTCCGAAATGAGAAAGAATTCCTATGAGAACCGACTGAACGATATAAAATTATCTTAGAAAAGAGAAAGTGAATAGAAAGCCAAATACAGGTATCTATGATTCAGAAAGGTTTTGCTAAATTTGATATAACAAGTTAGTTAAGGCTTCATTCGTCTGATTTCATGGATACGAACTAGTGGGCAAATGTTTTTTTCCTCGAATGAGGCGAAGTCCTTTCTCTTCAACAGGATTATTAACATATGGGAGGATTAACTGTACGTTTAAGAAATGAGGATAACTATTTCATTTGCAGTCCACAATTAACTTTTGTGCCTCCTTGGTCAAATGAAGTTTTAGGTTTTTCTTTCTTTGAATCCTGTGTATGTCTTTCTGTTCATACTACAGTATAATGTGGGTTTCTGATATTCTTTAGTACGTTAACAGTCTAGAGAGGACCTATTGGTGTGTTGCTCTTTGGATTCCTTTGTGTCCTTTTGGAGGAGTCAGCTGTTGATTTATTGTATTGGCAGGTCAGGTCATCTGGGGGTCATCTAAGGGATCTTTCACATTGTTCTGTCGAGACATGACAGTGTCTGTGTCCTTCAGGTTGTCAGGACTGGTCATTGATTTCTTTATTTTTCCCATGCTTGGAGACCTGGAAATTATCCTCATTGATATGCATGTTATTCTCGATGGCTCAGCGTATAGGTGACCTGGTTTACTTACGCCTGGTCATAGCGTTTTGCGTCCTTTAATGACGAGATTATCATACTCATTGTGATATCATCAGCAGAGGCTGAAAGGACTCTGTGATTCGTGTTTGCATCAAATATAAGAAAGAGGAAGAAGTGGGGCATCGGTACGGTTCCCATGGGCACTGACCCTTTACCGTGGAAATAGCCAGTCTTTAAGCAACACTTTGTTTCTTGGCTGCAAAAGTTTTATGTCCATCTTTTATTTTTTTCCGCTTATTCACGCTTTCGCATTTTATTTGATATGACTCCATGGCAATGTTTATGAAATGCTTTAGTAAAGTCTGTCTAGATGCCACATCCCCTTGCATCTGACTGTCTCTTTAGGGACAACCCTTACAGTCCCCCCGGGTGTTCCCCTAGCCCTCCTCCTTGTTCAGGCCACCCAGCGTCTTTCTGCCACCCTCCAGCACAAACGGCTGAGAGGAACATTATATTATTAATATTATGAAATCTTCCAAATCACGTTTTCCACGTTCTTCATCGACTCCCGAAAACCCAACCTCAAGAACACTTATACCACCATCAGTCTTGCCAGACTTGTTTGTGCTTCCCAAGTTTGGTTCTGCTCCATATCAGTTACACTTGACCCTAGTCCCTCCTACAGCACTAGCTGGCTTTTTCCCAGTCTCCAGTCATCACCTGCACCTCATATGACATGTAGGAAATAAACTAATGCACTATCCTCACCATCTCTCTCTCTCTCTCTCTCTCTCTCTCGTGAAGATGGGATGAACACGTCAGCGGCGGGGCCAGAGGGAGAGAGGGCCAAGATATGTGAGTCATTATTGACATATTGTGAGGGAAGGCTGTCGTATCGGTCGTTGGAGTTCACTGAGGCAGGAGGAATGGCTTCACCCAAGTCTTTATTTTAAGACTTCAGACCACAGTTTGCGGCACATTACAAGGTGTTATTGTGGGTGGAGGACTGGGCCTGGGGATCGCGTGACATCGGGCTGTGATGGCCAGCAGTCAGACGCCTCAGTCTTTATTGATCTTCTCTGTTAGGTTTTGCTTCAAGACCTAAAGTTTAGATCTTTACTTACACTGTTGAGATAGATAATGTAGATCTTCCCGGACATGGTATATTGTTGAGATAGATAGTGAAGATCTTCCCAGACATGGTATTCTGTTGAGATAGATAGTGTAGATCTTCCCGGACATAATATTTAGTATTGTGTGGAGGGAGTTTAGTCCTGATGATCATTTCGAGAATTTATTTTGTTATTGATTTTCTTCATAAAGGAGAGTGGAAAGTGATTGCAAAACGGAACAGAACAATGTCAAAAATAACACTGAATCGAATTAGTTCAAAGAAAATCAGATATAAAGATGGAATGAGTACATAAGCAAACATCTTGCATAATCTTGGAGGACACGGATTTAGTGTTAGACGTTCCTGGAGTTGGCTGCTGCTAGACCATTATGGAAAGATTGTAGAAACCAATACGAAAAGATTGGGAATGTTATTTACACAGACAGCGAAAGCATTTTGGAAATGTGACTGTATATGATATAGGCAGAAGATATACCTAGTAAATTAGTAATTAGATCTCTGATTTGAGGGAAAAAAGACTTCAAAAGTATTTTAACCAAAAAAACGATCGGTTGCTTACAGTTTGAAATTTTGGTGCTTCAGGGAACTATGCTTGCTTCCCTGTTTTTCCAGATAGTTTTGCCTAACATTTACACCACTGCTTAACATGTAGGAATCCTCCATATTGGACGACAGGCAGAATTGGTTTGACAGTTTTGTAGTTAATGATTTAATAGGGAAAATATTCAGCTTCACGTACAGGACGCCAATAGATAAGGCCAGTATGATTAAAAGTTACGTCCTGATATTGTATGACATGTCGGGTACAGAGAGCAAGAAGGTAAGTGCTCACTCAACGCTGTTCATTGGTTTGGTATCTTTTAAGTTTGACAGGCGGGAAAGCAGGTCCAGTGATAACACTGCCTTTGCTCTCTCTCTTCTCTCTGGACTGGAATATGATGTATGATGACATAGTCATGTACTTGTAAGTCTTCTGGATTTATTGTCCTGGAACGACTCATTCTTAAGGTAATCTTGTGCTGGAACGACACACTCTGAAGATAATCTTCTGCTGGAACGACGTTCTCTGAAGGTAATCTTTAGCTGGAACGACAGACTGAAGATAGTCTTGTGCTGGAACACGCTCTGAAGGTAATCTTATGCTGGAACGATACGCTCTGTAGATAATCTTGTGCTGGAACGACACACTCTGAAGGTAATCTTTGGCTGGAACGACAGACTGAAGGTAGTCTTGTGCTGGAACGACACGCTGAAGATAATCTTGTGCTGGAACGACGCACTCTGAAGATAATCTTGTGTTGGAACGACACACTCTGAAGAAAACGCAAATTAAATACATCAGCCGGAAATAGGCCCTGGAAGTATTAAAGAAAATAACATATACGTCATTGTCACACGTCAGTGTGATCCAACTTTATGAGATATCTGGAACATGGTGGCGATACATCTGGACCTCGTAAAAGGGTAAAACAAACTGTTGGAAAATATGTGAGACTACCCGAGGTGGTCACCGTAAGCAGGAATGAGGATTGCAATATCAAGGAATAGGGAAGCTGAGTTTGAGACTCAAGGACTGCGTACTATAGGCGACATCTTCCATCCATAAACTGAAGTTTCCGTTGAATGTTGCTCAAGTATTTTGTTTCCCATGTATAGTCAAATCTGGCTCTTTAGTTCCCTAGATTTGTCAATGGAAGTCCCACTTTTACGTATATAACCCAGCTTTCTTTAGATCAGTAAATTATAGAAAGTTGGCTATGTTGTGCCACGTTTGTGTCTCCAGTCACTGGAAATTATTGGTACAAATTTGTTTGTATGGTTAATGTTATTGATTCGTTCATATGGTTGGTGTTATTAATTCGTTCATATGGTTAATGTTATTAATTCGTTATATGGTTGGTTTTATTGATTCGTTCATATGGTTAGTACTAGTATTTCGTTCATATGGTTGGTGTTATTAATTCGTTCAAAAGGTTGGGGTTGTTATTATCATTCACTCTGCTGATGATGAGTGGAACAAAATCACTATAAAGTTCATAAGTTCCTTAGTCTGTTGTCTTGTGGCCGTGATGATAACCACAGATGAACACGACAATTTTGGCGAGGATAATATTGTAGGGCTGAACGTCCTGTACCTTGGAAGATCATCCGACCAACTTCAGATGTCTTCCTTATCATTTATAATAACTACAGTACCTGAGGAAGTGTACTTATAGCGTCGCTCATCTCTTATGATAATTGGCGAATTAAAAGTTTGTCTTATGCTCATCTTATTTGTTTTTATTACTATAGGTTATAGCAAGTAGAGGAAGTGATTGCTAAGATGTGAACAGACAATACTTCTTTTGACTCGTACTATTACTGACCTGGAAAAGAATGTGATGAATGTAATCAGATATGAGATTCTGTGTCGACTGTTTAGTGACTCAAGATGTGATGAAAAGACTGTAAAGTACTGGTGAACAACTTGGGAAGATTTGTGTGGTAGCAAATTATAGTCGTGAGAGGCTTGGTGACCATGGACACCATGAACCATCCAAATGAGAAGGAGAGGTGATAGTTGGTGGCCAGGGTGCCTCGTGAGGCCAGGGTGCCTCGTGAGGCCAGGGTGCCTTGTGAAGAAGGTTGGAGGCTTGGGCGTCCTGGTGGGGGGCGGCAGTGGAGGTGGTGGGCAAGGTACAATGGGTGGGAGATGTTGGTTGTGGCCGCGGTAGCAGGACCAATGTTCAGCGAGTTGTGTCGAGAGACGCTCAAGCGGTCGGTCATCGAGGGCATCCACGCTTTCCAGGACCTTCTGCACTCCAAGACGCGTGAGTATTGCCTTCTTGATCACCCTCCCGCACCCTACTACCCTGGATGATGATGATGGTGTTTGTGTTGTCGTGTATATATGTCATCGACTGGCTGTGGTAAGGCTGGGGTGCTGTTTGGCTCTGGGAAAGCAGGTGGGCAGACCAGGGAGGGAGCAAGTTACTTACATGCAAACTCTTGTGGGAATTTTCAGCCATCCAGACAAGTGCGGCCAGGTACTGTTCCACCATCACTTTACATCATTTAGTTTACCTTGTACATCTGCCAGACATATGCAGTAAGACCTAGTGTTTCATATCTGCAGATGGAAACAACATCATGTTGGAACGGGACGCTGCAGAAAGTGGGAATGAAGTTCATTCCAGGGTAAAGGTGGAAAACGTAAACATAAGGTCCCACGCCTCAGATATGTTCAACGTTAATGATACAAGTCTGCATGTTTTCCAGAAAGGAATAAATAAGATGAATAAGAAATGCAAAATGAAGCAGTAGACGGCAGGTGCACAAGAAAGGCTGCATGAGCTAGGGTTCCAGCATCCAGTAGCAAAGTATATGAAATCTTCACCAGGGAAGGTGAGATATACATAGACCAAGCTGCTGGGGATAATGTACCTTCAGCCCAGCCAAAACCACCAAGAGGTACTTAACACAAACTACATTAAGTTAGCAGAACCATTTTCTGTGTTCCTTGGGGAGAGAACTGCTTCTCTGGAAGGATGTGTGTCTTGTGCGCGGGAAAACGTCGCAACAGACTATTTCCTGGAACCCATGATTAACGTCTGTGATTGGTAAACTTTAGGAAAGCATCATTCGAGACAAAATAGCAGAGATCCACAACTTGAAGATTCTCAGCATAGTTTTGGAAGAACTCGCATACGTTTGATGAATTTGCTTTTCTATGATATGATCAACATGTATAACGAAGGCAGAGCAGGTGATGTCATGTATCTAGATTTTCCAAAAGCATTCAAAAGTTTGCTTTCAAAAGTTGCGTCGCATTGTATTCTTGGGGTTGTACGTCGGTGGATAGGAAATCGGATGACAGGCAGTAACCAGAGAGTTGTGATTAATGGTCAAGCCTCAAAATGGTTAGACGTAAGAAGTGGAGTGCCACAAGGATCAGTCTTCAGCCCGCTTTTTTTTTTTTTTTTAATATATTAATGATATTGACAATGGGCTGCATTGCAAGATATCAAAATTGGCAGGTGATACAAAGCTGGGAAATAAGTCTACAAATGAACTTGGACGTCTGAAGCTTCAAATTGACATAGACAAACTGATAGACTGGGCTATTAGGGACCAAGTGAATTTTATTATCGATAATTGCAGTTTTACATATCGGTCGTAAAAATGAAAAGAAGCTACAGAATGAATTCTGTTGAACCGCAAAAGGTAAGTTATTAAGAATGTCTTATACATGATAACCTTCGGTGACCTCAAGCCAAGCAAGCAGTATATAGAAGCTGTAAGAAGAACGGACAGGATTCTTAGATTCATTGGCAGGACTTTCAAATATAAGCTTAGGGGATTCATCCTTATTTTGTTCAGTTTTGGTCACTCTACTTAAAAAAAGAAAAGAGATAATTGAGAGTGTATTGCGTCAAGCTACCAAGATGATTCCATGACTGAGAGACAACTCCTGTGTGAGCCGACTAAACGACTCCAGCTTATTTGGCTTGGCAAAGAGGTATTAGAGGTATTCAAAATTATCAAAATCTTTGATAGACTTGATTCGTCTGATTTCACTCGTAATAATGGATACGAACTCGTGGGCAAACATTTTACCTCAAATGAGGTGAAGGCCCTTTTTCTTCAACAGGGTTGAAGGACGTACCAACTGAAGTGGTAGAATGCAGTATTATAGATACATTTAAGAACAGGCGATAAATATTTCTCTTCAAATCCACAACTAACGGTGCACCTTCCTGCTTAAGTTTACAGTTTTCAGGGTTTTTTTCTTGGAATTACCCGTATGCCTTTCTAGTCACACTGTACTAGTCTCTGACTTTCTAATATCTTCCACAATCACATGCCACCTCGAAAGTACCCAATGGTCTGTTGCTACTTGAATTCCTTTGTAGTGTATATATTAATCAAGTTCTGAATCATTTCAGACAAGGGACTTGACAAATAGGACTAGGAAAATATTTTTCTATTAACTCACCATTGGTCCACATCTACTGATAGTTCACCAGTTTTTTACCTGAAGTTTCCCTACCATATATATATATATATATATATATATATATATATATATATATATATATATATATAT
>JAYMFT010009324.1:0-16957 GCA_038088735.1 Panulirus argus
CCGATCTATGAAGATCTTGTAAACGACTTATTGCATTTTAGAACATTTTTACACCTTCACAATTTACTTTGAAAAAAGATGAATTCATAATGACTCAGGAACGGGGAAAGGCAGCTCAGATAAAGGAAAATGCGAGGTTGAAGAGCATCATCCAGCTTCCTTATCGTTGACCTTACTTCCAGTGGTCGTCTTCTGTCGTACAGCTGTTGAGGAGGTGTAGTACAGCAGTGCTTGTTCATAGGACGACTGGTCTGATTGTTTTCATTTCGTTCTTCAACCAAAGGTCGCAGTGTGGTTCACTGTTACCATTCAAGATGCTTGGTTTCTAATAGATTATATTAATCATTTTTTTCCTAAGAATTTAGAAATACCTGATTGCACCCAAAATGTGGTAGCTAATGATACAAGATTTTGTTGTACTTCCTGGCCCCTCTTAAACCAAAATCCAAAACTAAACATTTTTATCGGTTACATATATATAAACCCTCAAATAACATTATTTCAAAACCAATTTCAAAGTTACACTCACTGAACGTAGATTCATGCAAGCCACACTCATAGAGAGATAGTGTGTTGTCTCAGAATACTTCCCTGATACCTGAAGAAAGAGTTAAACATTTTTCGTTTTGTGGTTGTAATAGCATGACACTGACGGCCATAATGGCCCTTACAGTTAATAAGCCTAGATCCCAAACAACTAACCAACCAACCACACACTGAGTGTAGGTGCAGTGTATTTACCAAAGGTGTGAGTCCTTCGCATCAGAAAAAAAAAAGACAAGATTAGATTAGGAAATCATAATCTAAAATGTCTTCCACTTGGGTTACATCCCTGGTCAGGTCGACCTCACTGTTGCTATCCTCACTCAGGTACTGACATGATTTCAGCTTGTACGTATACATATGAACATTTCAGGGCGTTTACCATACAGGAATAGTGAAGTGATATGCAGAATTTGCCGCATTCACGTGACAAAGCTTCTTTACAGAATCAGGTACTGAGACGACATCCACATTCAGTCACTGGGCAGTACGCTGGCGTCACACATTCTGAGACAGATTTTCATCCATGTCCTGCAGGGCTCCAGATGTTTATGGATCAAGCCTCTTTTCCAAACGGCAGCCTCATAATGTTCACGTTACGAGTGTTCGTGAAGACAGCCAAAACAAGGTATATCTCCCTCTCTGATGCAGAACAGATGGTGTCGCAAGGCCTTTACCAAACCGTCTCGTGATCTGTGGCCATGTATCACAGCAGATGAAGAAGTCAGGATTAATGAGAGGATTCACTTCCGTCCCACATATCAAAAGGCTCCTTAAAAATCCTTGTTTAATAATGACGAAGTAAGCCTTCACCCAACCACAGCCTGTATTTACACTTTTCAGAATCGTGGCGCAAGCCAAGGATTGTCTCACACAGACATCCGAAAACCAAATGCATGACCAGCATCGTTCATGTTAGTGCAGTATGTTGTAGTGCTTGCTTCGTGTGTCAGAAAACGAGATGTTTCTCGTTACTCAGAGAAAGCCAAGCAAAGGAGGAAGACATCATGCCATCAGCTCTTTACAATAGATCGGTACTCATTATTCGCAGTGAGTTGATCATGAAGGAACAGCCTTCTGTCCGCCTCCCTCTGAGTGGATTATGCTTCAGGAACTTCCTGAACGAATGAGTACAATATCCACTCTGTTGTCTAGTGTACTAGCAGGGTAGTTTCTCCGCCGTCGTACAGTTTTGGTGAGAGGCGATGATTTTGTATCGGATTGCTTTTGCTCTATGGCCTGATCTCTCTTGGTTCTTGATGCTGTGTCGCTGATAAACACCAAAGAAATTCTCATTTCTCGTACATGCAGCGCCTTCCCTCAGTGCAAAAGTAAGCAAAGCCTTTCCAGTAGTGCGCTATGCTCTTTTAGGTGTCTTCTGTGTCTCCTGTGCTAAAACCACGGTGTCGTTAGTTGTTGCTGACGGATCTTTTCAGGTTAGATTCGTTGTTTTTTGATATCACCATCTTCTGCCGCGAGGGACCAAGGTAAGAGTCCACAAAGGATGTGCGAAATCTGTCATGTTCAGGTTCTTCGTGTCTTTGCCGTGAGAATCATTTGGACAAACACCTTTTGATCAGCTTTGGGAATAAGGTCTTTGCCATTTAGAGACACACACTTCTCTTCTTGCTCATATCCGAAAATGTTTTGAGCTTCAGTTTGGATAACATGTCACTAACTTCCATGACATGTGAATTTGACTATAACCTCCCTTCTTTGAAAGTCTGGTATGCAGCTTCCCTACTTTGTTTTGCTCGAATCACATCGGCAGCTATGTGATCTGGCAGAGCTGCAGTGGTGGAAAGACTCAACTAATTAATCCAGACCAGCTTGAGAAGGATTCACCCAGTTGCGTTATGTGTACACGAGACGCGTGACAGCCTGCTCAGTTCCATTTCATTCTGAACTTCCGTAACTCAAGTTGGCAACTAATCACATCTGCTAATGGACAATACTTCGCGGGATTGGTGGATAAAAGGCAGATCTGTTTTCAGATTTTAATTAGGGGAGAATAACTGTTCCAGAGCTGTATTCTCGAACTACCCCTGCAGTTTCTAGTCATCTGGAATTCTTCCAAGTGGATCGTTTGTTCCAGGCTGCCCAAAGACTTCACCCCTAAAGAAATGCTTATATGTATCTAAACGTTTATTGGCGTCTCATACAAGCAGATAATGAGGACAATTTTTGCCTGTCGTCTTGGGCTGTTGTATGCAGGTTCCAGTCGCCATCTTCCGTAGCTTGTATGAGCGCCAGGAAGTATGCCTCCTACCATACCCACATACAACATTCATTATCATGTAAATACCCAGATGATGTGTGTTAGATGCTCACAGCATATTTGGAACAGTTCTGAAGAGCATCAGAAAAGAAAACTGTTGCACAGCTGCTTCTTGTATGTTGAAACCTTGCATGAATTTTCTAGAAGACCTCTTTTCACTTTTAGCGCTCACGTTGGTGCGGTACACTTCAGGCTACACTTTATGGTCTTGCCCTCATACGAAACCTGTTTCTACGTGCCAAGAATGTGTGTCTGTCGCTCTGGATTTTTTTTTTTTTATTTCTCGCCATAGCAGTATATTGGAACGCTTAAAGTAACGTGATAAGATACGATTATAATCAAACTCCCACTCGTGATAAGATGTGCCTCTTGTAGGTTTAAGGGATCAGTGGCCCCTGTAGTAAACCGAGTGTTGCAGCTTGACTAGGCTTTTTATTAATTTATTGTCACCCCAGGACCAGTTTCTATGAAAGAATCTTCGTGTTACTAACGGCCTTGTTCAAAGGCTCCTGCAGCCAAAGGCTAAGCTGCTTCCAGTAGTAGAGAAATGTAAACTCCGTTGGAATGAGAAGTCCTTTGCCAAGACTTTACTCCCTGTGATACAGCCTCGACAAAAGGCGACTTTTCACTCGTAGAGTAACCTCGAGCAGACGGAGTCTGGTTAACATGACTAGTAGGCTTCTCTTGAGGTAATTCGAAAGTATGAATACATTACATAAGATTGCCATTTCTATGCAGGGGTTGGCTTGTCATTCAGGCGGCAGGACCCACGTTAATCCCTGGGCCGCCAACATGACGCCGCGACCATAAGAGCGCAGAACAAGGTCGTAAAAACAAAATTCACCCGCGCGACGATAGGAATATTAGGCACACAGATTTATGCCAAATCCTAACGTGGTGCTGTCATAAGACTCGGGGAGAAAGAATACTTCCCACGTATTCCCTGCGTGACGTAAAAGGCGACTAAAAGGGGAGGGAGCGGGGGTCTGGAAATCCTCCCCTCCTGTTTTCACTCTTCCAAAAGAAGGAACAGAGAAGGGGGCCAAGTGAGGATTTTTTCCTCTATGGCTCAGTCCTCTGTTCTTAACGCTACCTCACTAACGCAGGAAAAGGCGAATATGTATGAAATATAGATAGATAGATAGACAGACAGACAGACATACAAACATACCCATGCACATGCGTATACATATATACACATTTACACATTCATACTTGCTCACTTTTATTCATTCCTGGCACCACCCTGCCCCTCAGGAAACAGCATCAACACACCCTGCATCAGTGAGGTAGTGCCAGGAAACATAAGAGGAAAGGCCACATCTGCTCCCATCCATTCTCTAGCTGTTGTGTGTAATGCACCAAAACCACAGCTCCCTATTCACATCCAGGACTCACAGACATTTCCAGGGTTTACCCTGGACATTTCACATGCCCTAGTTCAGTCCATTTATATTTTGTTGGCCCCAGTATACCACATCATCACAATTCACTCTATTCCCTGCACACCTTTCACCCTCCTGCATGTTCAGCCCCAATCACTCAAAATCTTTTTCACTCCATCCTTCCACCTACAATTTGGTTTCCTGCTTCTCCTTGTTCCCTCCAATTCTGACACATATATCCTCATTGCCAACTTTTCCTCACTCATTCTCTCCATATGTCCAAGCCATTTCAACACACCTTCTGGTTTCTCAACTACACTTTTTATTTGGACACATCTCTCTCACCCTTTTATTACTTACTCGATCAAACCACCTTACACCACATATTGCCCTCAAACATTTCATTTCCAACACATCCACCCTCCCCACACAATCCTATCTATAGCCCAGGCCTTGCAACTATATGATATTGTCAGAACTACTATTCCTTCAAATATACCCATTTTTGCTTTCCGAGATAACATTCTTTCCACACAATTCTTCATCGTCCCCAGAACCTTCACCCTCTCCCCCACCCTGTGACCCATTTCCACTTCCATGGTTCCATTTGCTGCCGAGTCCAATCCAGATTTCTGTAACTCTTCACTTCCTCCAGTTTTTCTCTATTCAATCTTACATCCTAACTACCTTGTTCTTCAACCTTGCTGTACCTGATAACCTTGTTTTTATTCACATTTACTCTCAACTTTCTCCTTTCACTTACCCCTCTAAACTTAGTCACTAACTTCTTCTGCAGTTTCTCACTTGAATCAGCCACCAGTGCTGTATCGTCGATGAACATCAAATGACTCACTTCCCAGGCACTCTCATCCCCAGCAGACTGCATACTCACCCCTCTCTCCAAAACTTGTGTGCTTACCTCCCTAACTACCCTATCCATAAGCACCTTAATCAACCAAGGTGATATCACACACCCTCTTCAGCAACAAATTTGTATATATTCCTTCTAGTCTTTTGTTTGGTATTTGTATATCCCCTTCATTATTTTCTCTAGTAAATCAATTATCTCTCTTCTGCTCCTTCATTGTCATCTGTTTTGCTCTATTCCCCTTATTTGTTTACAAATCCAAAGTCCTGTGAGCTGTTACACCCTGACCCTATGACATTACTCACTGAATTTCTCTGTCTCTCTCAATGTGTTCATTTTGCATTTCTTATTCTTATATTTTTATTCAAAGTAATTTTAACATCATATCTGTTTTCCTGATGCCTTCCCTTTTATGATTATCGAGCAGAGAAATACCTGGGTTTGAGTGAATGAGGCCATTTTTTTTGTCAGTTCCTGATGCTGGAAATGATGAACTTGCATGATAAAACAATTTTAAATATAATTCATTCCTCATTTCCCTTGTTATCCAAGTAGCATCAGGTACAGATGAAGAATGACCTCATTTGCTCAAATTTGCTATCAAGCTGAATCCAGAAAACCTGTTCAGAGCCAAGTCTCACAGACCGTTCTATGGCTTTCCCTAAGCAAAACATATGTCCTGGTTTAGTCCACTGACAGCATGTCAATGCCTGTATACCACAACACTCCAGTTTACTCTTTCCTATGCATGACTTTCACTTTCTTCAGTAGTCAGACTCTGATAACTCAAGGCCACCTTCCATCACTTTCATATTCTCACCCTTCTCTTTCTCCTTACACTTATGATACATATATCCTGTTAGTCTCTCCTAGCTTATCTTATCCATATGTCCAAACCATTTTAGTACTCCTACATTAACTCTCATTGATACTTCATCTACTACCACACGTATATCTTATACTGTTATTTCTTACATGACCAACTCCCTTGACACCACATACTGTCCTCAGGTATTTCATTATCAAAATGTCTTCCCTCTTCTGTTCTTTAGCATTCAAGGCCCAAGACTTACACTCAAGCAACACCATCACGACTACGATACTATCAAACAAACCCAATCTTTTTCCTTACTGACAGTGAACTCTTCTTTGCACTCTACTTCTTCCAGGCTCCTCCATGCAGACTCACACTGAAACTAACCTGTGTCATTCCCTTGCACAGCCTCATTACCATTCATATAATCTCATTAAATCTCATCTTTCTTTTGCACACTTTCCCAAACTCAGACACCAGCTTCTGCACTTTCTCTCTTGAGTCTGCAGCCAGAGCCATGTCATCTATAAACAGCAACTGACTAATCTCACATGCAACCCTCATCCCCAGCATACTGTAGACCCACCACATTTTTACAAGTCCTTCACATTTACCTCATATTTAAACAGCCATGGTGACGTCATGCGCCCTTGGCACAACACCAACATTGCTTAGAATCACTCACTCTCCTTCCTTCCTGCTCACACCCACACACCTTACTCTTCCAGTCAGAATTCTTATGCTTCTAGAAGCTTTCATTCCATGCCATCTATTTGTATCTCCTTTCACAAGGCCTCTCTGTCAACCTGTTACAGTGCTTTCTTTGTCTATAAGTGCCATATACAGATCCATCCTTTTCTCTAATATTTCTCTTACACATTTTTCAAAGCAAACAACTGTTCACAACATCCTCTCCCATTCCTACAGCCACAGTGTTCCTCCCTAGTCTGATACTCTGTGCATGCCTCCACCCTCCCAGTCACCACTTACAACTTACTAGGTATATTCAGCAGACTTATACCTCTGTAATTTGAGCATTCTCTCTAATCTCCCTTGCCTTTATATCATGGCGTTATACAGGCATTCTGACAGTCATCAAGCCCCTCACCTTGGACTATACATGCAATGAAAATTTTGACTAACCAGTCAAAAATACTGTCACCCCCTTTCTTAAGAAATTCAGCAACAGTCCCATGTACTCCAGCCTTTTTACCACACTTAATCATAAGCAAGACATTCACTGCTCCCTCAGTTGTCATTAAACTGTTCGCCATAACTCTTTTGCTCCACGTCATACCTCATTCCAAACATCTCACATCTGCCATTCTGATATCTATAGCATTCAAAAATCGTTAAAAGTGCTATCTACATCTCTTTCTTTGTGTGTTACCACTTTCTCATATGCTCCCCTCACTGATGCTCCCATTTGTTCCCTTATGATAATGATTATAATAATAATGATAATAATAATATTGATAATGATAATGATGATAATGATGATAATGATAATGATAAGGATAATAGTAATAATGATAATTTTTTCCATACTTGATTGCCGGTTCCCACATTAGTGAGGTAGCGTCAGGAATAGATGAAGAAAGGCCACATCTGCTCACATTCATTCTCTAGCTGTCATTTGTAATGCACCGAAACCACAGCTCCTTATCCACATTCAGGCCCCACAGACCTTTCCATGGTCTACCATGGATGCTTCACGTGCCCTGGTTTGGATTAACAGCACGTCACCCCTTATATACTACATTTTTCCAATCTGTTTTATTCCATACATGCTTTTCACCCTCTTGCATGTTCAAGCCCTAATCATTCAAAACCTTTTATACTTCGACCTTTCATCTCCAATTTGGTCTCCCCGTCTCCCTGTTCCCTCTGCCTCTGACACATATATCCTCTTTGTCATCCTTTCCTCACTCATTCTCTCCCAATGTCCAAACCATTTGAGCACATCCTCTGCAGCTCTCTAAACTATGCACTTCTATTTTCATACAGCTCTCTTACCCTTTCATTATTTACTTGATCAAACCATCTTACACCACATATTGTCATCAAATACTTCATTTCCAACACATCCCCCCTTCTCCATACAGCCTTCTCTATAGCCCATGCCTTGCATCCATGTAATATTGTTATGACTGCTATTCCTTTAAACATACCCACTTTTGCCCTCACAGATAATGATCTCTCTTTCCACATATTCTTCAGTGCTTCCAGAACCTTCCACCCCCCCCCCCTCACCTATCCAGTGACTCACTTCTACCTCCATGTTTCCATTCACTGCCATGTCCGCTCCAAGGTATCTAAAACATTTTACTTACTCCAATTTTTCTCCATTCAAACTCACACCCCAACCAGCCTGTTCCTCAACTCTGCTGAGCCTTATATAGGCTGTGGGGCATACCAAGAAAAGCAGCTTAGAAAGTAGTTTTTATTCAGCATCCCTCGCAACTACAAAAAAGTGGTGTTTCTTGTTTAAATTAGGGGCATTCTCTCCAAAAATGCAATGTTCCAGATGATTGGCTTGCACATTAACCCTCTACAGGTCGAATCATAAACTAGAATTACCATTGCAAAGGCCAAGTTACACTGCTGAACGGGAGGTCAATGAAGCTTGCAATAAAGTTGTCAACAAACTTAAAGTTTCAAAAGATTACCAGAAATATTTATTTCAGGCTGTTTGGAGCAAAAAATGTCTTGACCTTTTGACCTATTTTCAACCTATGATACCAGGAATGTGTGGTATATGACCTCTATATGTTATGCTTCCAGTTTATGGTTGAAATTTATTTAATAGGTAAGCTCTGAGAGCTTTGGTAGGAATTGACCTTATTTGACTTCTGGATGACCTTTTGACCCAGGTGTCATGTTATGCAGGAACCATGTATACTTTTTTGAAGTTTCAATCAAATCCATCCAGTAGTTTAGTGCTGATAGCCATCAGAAGAAAAATTGCCAAACCTCATGCAAATGAGCTGATCTACTTTTTGACCCTTGACCAATTTCTGTAGGTTACTTTGTACATTTGTCAAATTTGACTCCTGTAGGTCAGAAAATTACAAGAATTGAAAATGTAAGAAAAGGAAAGGAAATGCGGATGCAATCATAATAGGTTGCATTTGCATGTGCACAGTGCAATGAATTCATGTCATAATAGACCGTGTGCCAGGTTTGAAGCTGGAAGGGTTCTTCGAAGTCCTTATCACTGCTTTTTAAATCTTGTAGAGCCAGTGAAGAATGCCTGTCCTCTTCTTGTTTGTATTCAACATTATCACACTCAGTACAGTGACAAATTTCAGAGCATTTCAGTCCATTCGTGAAACAAGAGCACTTCCTCTGAATGCATGCCATTTTCTTGCAGGAGCATGAATTATGTTTTATATAATGTTTTCTGGTGCTATCGATGAAGTATTCCACACAATGGTCAGAAGGTCTCCATCCATAGTCCAGCCATTTCCAACTGGACTGGGCGATTCAATTTGTCTCTAGAGACAATGTCTGTGAATGGCACACTGAAAATTGCTTGCTGGGTTTGTAGCATTAGAGAGTCCTTGTATGGTGGTAATGTTGTCTCTGTTTTGTAATACTTTCAGAGTATGTTGTACCTTGCATCAATCACAGAAGAGAGACCTGGTTTTCCAAAAAAGTTCACTAACACATTTTTCAAGCATTGTCATGCAGACCTCTTCAATGTTTCAATTTGTCCCGATGCTCCGAAACCACTCATTGTACTCTTTGCTTCCCACCATCAACAAACATGCCTTGATTTTTCCCATCCTCTTAAAAGCACTGACCGAATCACGTCCTTTGAAACATTGGACACCTACTAATGCTTTGCAGACATTGTCTTCCTGCTCCTTGGCCCTAGATGATAAGTCAATTGTCCTGCTGTCTAACCAAGGACCCACATGCATAAATAAATGAGCATTGATTTGCTGAGCAGAAGCAAGGGATAACACAAAAGCATTTGTGTCCACAGTTCACATTACTATGTCAATGAAGTCCTCAGATGCATTTTTAGCATGCAACAGCATGCGGATGACCATTTCCTCATGATCAGCATGGAGTTCGGGAACCTCAGAGATATCAAAGCACCCATCTATGGCCTCAAAAGAATGACATTCTTCTCCATGGGTTAAGAAGATATCTGTTTTTCCAGAATTACTAGTTAGGGACATGCTTCATTCATTTAAGAGAAACTGAACTAGATCTTCATTGTTCAGGCCTGATGACAAGAATTTTTGGAATTGACGAAGAGCTTTCTAATCACCTCTCGGGATTTTAACCACCTGCACTCAGTTGGTAGACCTACGATCTCTTCCACAGCTTTTGATACTGAGGGCTGGATAGCAATCTGTCACAAAGTCAACACATTTAGCACCATGCTCTCGAGCAACTGACAGAATATTGCTAAGAATCTAATGGGCAAGTTTCTCAAATGTGGGAGGGATTTCCTTCAGCTGCTGCAAGACAGCCATTCCATTGAAAATCTATGTGCATGTGCCATCTACTTTTGGAACTGCACTGGTAGCAGTGGTGGTGTTTTCATTATGGTCTCTTAGGGTCAACTTGCTCGTTTTCACTGGCCGCCCACCATAGTATGAGATAGCAGGGGGAAAGTTATTCAGATTGTACATCAAGATTTCTTTCAGGTCATTAACTTTGACTCTGCTGATCATCAGGATCCTACCAAGGAGATCTGAACTAGCCTTCAGAGACATGTTCTTGACTTTGTCCTTAGATTTATCCCTTTTCAAGGAATTGGAAAAGGTCTTCAGTTTATGTTGAGGGAAAGGAGGAAAGACATCTTTCTTGGTCTCATTGGCACTTGGTCCGAGTCTTAATTTGATGAAGTTCATGAAGGCCAGCTGACCAGATTCTTGGGCATTTGAAATATCTTTTTGGATGTCTTCTGATGCAATGATGCCACTCGAAATACTGGCCAGGTCATCTCCTTCTAAAGCAAAAGGATTCATCATGGTATGGATAGTAGTTAGCAGGCTCTGAATGACAGACTCATCATTCTTGATTCCTGTCTTTCCTGGTTCTGGCAATATCTGATCTCCCTGCCATTTCCTCCCATCTGTGACTTATATCAGCTTGGGCTGTTTGTGACAAAATACATCCAATGACTGTTCCCTTCTTGGTCGTTATTCCATTGAGGCCCGCTTTAGTTTTCAAGTCTCTGTTTGCAGTCTGTTCTGTTGTCTGATCATATGGAATGTGTGAGAATCCATAGTTCATCTGCCGCTGGATCACAAAGTCTTCTTCAGAGACGAGTTCATATACATATGGATGTGTGGTCTGCAGTTTGAACATTTTGATCGAGGAAACTAAGCAGTACAGCGGATAATTAGTTCTGTCGTGTGCAAAGAACCACGGCATGATGGACTTTAGCAAAGATAGACAAAGCGACCAATCACCCTCTCTAGTGGCTTGGATGAAGAGGAGTAGGGACTGAACCATCTCCAGGTAGGAGTACCAATAAGCAAATGTTAGACTGATCTGACAGCTAGTACTAATGAAAGTATTGAATTGTTGAACAATGTTATGAAACTCTTTTGTTTGCACTGACTCAACAAATCCATCTCCTGGGTATGTAACTTGCAATTTATTGATAGCATTGAGGATAGACAGTGAATCCTCAGGTGGCACACTTTTGAGAAATGTTGTCCAACATAACCTCCCAAGAGCTTCAAAGAGTAGTTTGTTGACCCTAATGCTACAGTTATAATGATGACCACTCCTCACTGCAGAAACTGATCCTTCAGCAACTGTTCTTGCCCCAGTAAGAATGTCCTGTTTTGGTCTGAGGTTTAGTATACCTACTGGCTTAGAAAAAGAACAGCAGGGATCACCCTCTTTATTCTCTAAACTGCCTTACTGCTTTTCAATCTTGTTTTGCTGGCATTAATCCTCCTAACATCCATGAATCCCATGTAGCATTTACGATGATATCCATAGTTCCTGTTTGCCACACACTGTATACAGGGCCATTTACATTTTCCACATGCATTTTTACGATTACAGTTTACCTGTAAATACTGCAGGTTTTTCAACAGATCTGTAGCAATAATCTGTGCAGAACCATCTAGTGATTTCCACTCTTTGGTAACATCAGTCAGTTTCATTAAACTTGCTTCAGAAACTGAAGTTAATTTGCCTTTTTCATCACAAACAACTTGAATACAACAGTTCAAGGATGTAGCCATGTTGGAAACCCCCTGAATTATGATTGGCTAAATCCTAAAAAGAGTGACACCTACACACAAAATTTTCAACTAAGTTTATATATAAAATAAGCAATGTGGCCTCATTAATTAACAATGATTAGCTAATTAATATGCACATTAATTGCCTGGAACATTATGTTTTTGGAATGCACTGATCATTCTGAATGATATATGAAAGAATTAGATAGTTGCAAAACATGAGAAAAAGTGAAAGAGAATTGGGGATGCCCCATGGTCTAATAACCTTGCTTTTATTTACATTTACTCTCAACTTCCTCCAATCATGCACCCTTCCAAACTGGGTCACCTGTTATTGCAGTTTCACACCCTAAACTGCCACCATTGCTGTATCATCAACAAGTAACAACTAACTCACTTCCCAGGCTCTCTAATCCCCTAAAGTCTGCATTCTTGCCCCTCATTCTAAGACTCACATTTACTTCCCTCACCATTCCATTCATAAACAAATTAAACAACCATGGTGATGTTACACACCCCTGCCATAGACTAACCTTCACTTGGAACCATTCACACTCCCCTTTACCTTCTTGTACACATGCCATACCCTTGATTAAAACTTCTCACTGCTTCTAGCAGCTTTCTTCCCACACTATATATTCTAAGACCTTCGACTAGGCATCTTTATCCACCCTATCATCTGTTTTCTCCAGATCTATAAATGCCCCGTACAAATACATCTGTTTCTTTGAGTATTCTCTCACATATTATTATTCATTATTATTTCTCATAATAACAGTGATGATAATAATGATAATAATAATAATAATAATGACGATGATGATAATAATAATGACAATAATGATGATTTTTCATACTTGTTTACCTAATTCCCCATTAGTGAGGTAGCACCTGGAACAGATGAAGAACAGCCCCACTTACTTATATCCAGTGTTATTTGATACATGATCAACCTCCTCACACTCTATAATTGTCATGTTTTTCATATCTAACACTCCACCCTCTTCTGTTTTTTTTTTTTGCAGTTAGGGCCTAAAACATACTAGCACAACACTGTCAGGACTATTGTACCATCAAATATATTCCTCTTTGCCATTACAGAAAATGATATCTCCTTACATGCACTCCTCTTTACACCCAAGAGGAATTGCATCTTCACCCATCCAGTAAATCGCTTCAGCTCCCATGGTTTCATCTGCTACTATATCTACTCCCAGGCATCTAAAGCATTCCACTTCCACCTGATTCTTTCTATTCAGTTTCACATTCAAACTGACTTATCACCACCCTACTAGACCCAATTAACTTCCTCATTTCACACACTTCCAGATTCACATACCATTTTCAGCTTTTCACTTGAGTTTGCTAGGAGAACCGTGTTATCTGCAAAGGGTATCTGTCTCAACTCCTACCTCCTGCCCCATCTTTTAGACCTGCCCTTATTTCTAGGATCTGTGCATTTACCTCCCTCATTACCCAATCCAATATCAAATTGAACAGCCATGATGACATTATAGACTCTTGATGCAGCCCACCTTCGCTTGGAACCTCTAACCTTTCTCCTGTTTTAATTGCATCCATGCTATACTCTCCTGATGAAAACTCTTCATTGTATCTAGTAGCTTTCCTTTCACACCATATATTTATAGTACCTACCAAAATGCATCTAGTAACAGTATCTTAGCTTTCCCCAGGTCCTTAAATACTGCATACAATGCCCTCCCAGTCACTTTTTCTAAGTGTTTCTTAATCCAATTTTTCAAAGCAAACACTTGTTCCATACATCCTCAACCACCCCCTTAAACCAAATTCCTCCTGAACAGTTTGATGCTCTGTGGATACCATCACACCCTCAACCACGGCTCTCCTGTACATCTTGCCAGGTATACTCAACAGACTTACACCTCCGTAATATGAATATTTACTGTTGTAATTGTAGAGCTGAATACAAATCAGGTGACAAAAAATGCATTGAATTTAAAAGAGAAAAACAAATTTTCAGATCTTTGTACATCCAGAGACAGGTTTTGCAGAGGCAAGAAGGGTTGTAACCAGAACCTTCCTCAAGAGTTGTGAATGATGAAAATTTACCAGCTCATTAATCACAAGCTGTTTCTCTACTTGAAGAAAAGAAGCACAAAAAGCGTTTTCCTTAGGAACTCTTAAATCTCTTTGCACTCATGGTTGTGGATAATCAAGTGCTCCTTATTTTGCCCGCTCAGTTGGGCATTGTACTGATGCCCCCTAGAGGGGGCATAATTTGCTGATACTTTCTTTGGGAGGAGGCATTACTTGGATGCTTCTTCTTGGGGGTGCCTTCAGTTAATCCTTCCAGGAATCATGCTTTGGGTGCTCCTTTCAGGGAGATATCTTTAAACAAATGCCCAAAGTAACATTCATCAAGCACATCTGCAAGCCAAAGATCAAAGAAATGTAAAGAAAGTCTAGCTCAGAACCAGTTGGCTCTAAGCCAAGTAGTGTGTAGACAGAATACATGCAACAATTGGAGGTGTACCATCAGTTTTAATAGTAAACGGATAGATTGGGAGGATGTGATCAATAAATGTCTGCAACACAATGGGAAAACCTGCTGAGCACAAAAACAGGATGAGTGCGTAAATGACATCACCACCTTGGCACTCCAAACATGCAACAGACATATACCAGGGAGAAGAAAGCACTAAGGTCTGGGATAGAATGAGAAAGATGAGCACTTTACAAGATGGGAAAAAGAATTGCAGACCTTTTGGAGAACCCACAGCTCACCCAGCAAAGGAAAGAAAACATATTAAATGAATTATAGATATAGACCATAAACTAAGAATATCATTTGAAACACAGAAGAAAAAGCCATTAATGAAATAAACCAAAGTACTTTAAATCATATGCAAAATGTAAATCCAGGACCACAAACTCCACTGGCTCACTAAAAATCGAAGGAATATTTACAGATGATTGCCAGTAGATGAGATTCTGAAAGGCAATGTGATTCGGTATTCAGTTAGCCAAAAACCATGTTAAAGACAAGTGACCCAACGTTCTTCTTCCTAAATAGTAATCCCCCAGGTGTACTCATAACATATGTGACTACCTCCACCAGAATTTCAAAAGGATCTTTAAGAGCATAACCATGCACTCAGCCCCAGGCCCAGACTCTTGGATTTAGTCTTTGCACAGAAAAGCAAAACACCTCTAGCGTGGAGGAAAAGTTTCAGTGCTGGCATCATTCCTGAGTGTCTGAAACTGATTCACAGAGGCCCACACCACAAAGTTGGAAGCAAAGAAGTAAAGCCGTCCCAAAAAACTAATGAATGACATTAATATTGTACATTTTTAAGATCTTTAAGAGACTCCTAAGAGGCAAATTGATTGAATTTATGGAATTGAATTGTCAACATAACTCAGCACAACATGGTTTTAGTTGGGAAAATCTTGCTTGTCTCAGTTGCTTGACCACAATGAAAGTATACCCATTCCTCGCTCTATGCAGGATCACTATATGCAATCTTGCTATTATTCTTGGAACTAGCTTCGACCAGTCCCTCTTTATATATATATGGTTAGAATTCACTACAGTGTGTGTGTTTGGTAGAAAGTGTGCCAAAACTTCAGTGAAGGTTGGCACACCTCTCTTACCAATCATTTCTTGTTTTTTCAATCCTCCCTACACCACAAATTGTTCCCAAACATTTCATTTCTAGCACATTCACCCTCTCCTTTACATTTTAGTCTAAGGCCCACACTTCACATCTGTATACCACTGATGGGACTGTTATGCAATAAAACATACCTATCTTTGCCCATAAAGATTCTGACTTCTCATCCACACATTCCTCAGTGCTCCCAAGACCTTTGCCCCTTCACCCATTGTATAGCCCACTTCAGTTACCATGATTCCATTCATTGCCATATCCTTTCCCAGGATTCTATAACACCATTTCCTTCAAGTTCGCTCCATTCAAACTCAATACCCAACTACCCCGTCTCATTTCATTGCCAAACCTTGTTTTTATTTATATCTACTCAACTTTCTTTCACACACTCTCCCAAACTCAGACACCAGCTCCTGCAGTTCTTAACTTGAATTCACCTGAGTGCAGTGCCATCAGCAAACAGCTGACCTCCTAGGCCCCCTTCTCCCCTAGCAGACTGATACCTGTTCCCCTTTCATTCACTTCGCCTACATTATTATTATTATTATATTTATTATTATTATTATTATTATTATTATTATTATTATTATTATTATTATTATTATTTATTTATTTATTTATGCATTTATTATACTTGATCGCTGTTTCCCCACATCAGTGAGGTAGCGCCATGAAACAGACAAAGAAAGACCCATCCGCTCCTGTACACACATATATACATACATGCACATATATGCACAATACATACATATACATACCAACATGTACATGTATGCATACATACTCATACACATGCATATGCACATATACACATGTACATATTCATACTTGCTCGCCTCCATCTATTCCTGATGCCTCCCCACCCCGCAGGAAATAGCATTGCCATCCCGTGTCAGCGAGGTAGCGCCAGGAAACAGACGAAAAAGGCCACATTTGCTCACACTCAGTCTCTAGTCCTCATGTGTAATGCATCGAAACCACAACTTCCCATCCACATCCAGGCCCCACAGACCTTTCCATGGTTTACCCCATACATTTCACAGAAGAAGGAGTCAGGCAGGGAGTACTCATCCTCCTTGAAGGCTCAGACTGGGGTGTCTGAATGTGTGTGGTTTTAACCAAGATGAGAAGAAAGGAGAGATAGGTAGTATGTTTGAGGAAAGAAACCTGGATGTTCTGGCTTTGAGTGAAA
>JAYMFT010009335.1:0-16957 GCA_038088735.1 Panulirus argus
AGAACTCCCTCCCCGTACAGTACAAGAGATGGGGCCCCATCAGTGTGGAACAACCTCCCCGTACAGTGCAAGAGATGGGGCCCCACGAGTGTAGAACTCCCTCACCGTACAATTGGCAGTTACAGATATACATACGCACTCACTCACATACGCATATACGTACATAAGTCAAACCACTCCACAGACAGACAGACATACGTACACATGTATACACAGTCATATCCGGACGTACACACGCACACACATAAGAATTCATTTAAATTAATAAATGTACTTTCAGAGTCTTAGTGACACACACTGGGAAAACTTTGTTAAAAACACAACCAACATAGCGATGGAGGTTGCTTGCTGTAGTGTTGGAGAGGGTGCAGTATTGTGGTAGAAGTGGAGTGGTTTTTCGAACGTGATAAAACAACAGTGGGGGAGATTTACCGCAGTGGGTGTGGGGGGGGGGATGAAGTGTATGTTGTTCACTAGTGTTGGAGGAAGTTATACGGTAGTGTTGGAGGAGGGGGTATTCTGTGTTGGTGGAGGGGGAATAGTACACTAGTTTTGAGGAAGGAATACCAGTTTTGGTGAAGGTGGTTTGCTGTAATGTTGGAGGAGGTATTCACCAGCGTTGAAGGATTATTCTGTAGTGTTGGAGGGGGTATTTTGTAGTACAGGAGAAAATACTTTTTGTGTTGGAGGTGGTTTACGCTAGTGTTGTAGGGAGTATTTTGTAGTGTTTGAGGAAACATACTGTGGTGTTGGAGATGGTATACTTTAGTGTTGGAGGAAGTGTACTCTCTGTAGTTCTGAAGGAAGTATGCTGCGTTGGGAGTAGTATAATGTTGGAAGGGTATACTGTAGTATTGGAGGGGTATGCTGTAGTTTTGGAGGGTATAGAGTAGTATTTAAGGAAGTATACTATCGTGTTGGAGTATGCTACAACGTTGGAGGGTGTTTAGTGTAGTCTTGTAGTGGGTATACTGTGTTGTTGGAAAGGGCTTACCGTAGTGTTGGAGAGGTATACTTTTGTGTTGGAGGGATATGCTGTCGTGTTGGAGAGGTATACTGTGGTGATGGAGAGGTATACTATGGTGTTGGAAGGATATGTTGTGGTGTTGGAGAGGTATAATGTAGTGTTTAAGGGGTATACTGTGGTGTTGGAGAGGTGTACTGTGGTCCTGGAGAGATATACAGTGGCGTTGGAGGGGCATACTATGGTGTTGGAGAGGTATACTACTATGGTGTTGGAGAGGCATATAATGGTGTTGCAGGGGTATACTGTGTTGTTGGAGAGGTATACTATGGTGTTGGAGAGGCATACCGTAGTGTTGGAGAGGCACACTGTAGTGTGGGAGGGGTATACTGTAGTGTCGGTGAGGTATACCGTGGTGACGGGACGGTACCCTCCCTATCCCCCAGCGCCACGCATCCCCTGAGCGTGCTATCCCCAGCTTGCTGTCGCCCATAGCCTGACGGGGCCCTGGCTGGCTGGCTGGCGACACCTGGTGCACACGAGGTAATTACCTCATTAAGCAGACTGACGGTGACCTCGTGGGACCTCCATGCCCACCAGGTAACGGTGCAGACCGGCTGGTTCTGGCCTCCTCCCGGTGCAGGAGGCAGAGGTACTCAAATAGTCCTCCCACGGGGGTCCGCCGTAATGGACTCGGCGGCGGCCGAGTCGTCGTCCTCCTGCCGGCGACGACTCGGCCTCTTGACTCCCCCCCCCCCCCTGCAGCAGCAGCCGCCACCGCCTCAGGACCCCCAGGTCGGCACCACGGCGGCCAGGAGACCGGAAGCTACCCGCCAGGTTGACCCCACCCTCAGGGTTCGTTACTCTCCACCTGGGGGAATTCTGCTGCCGCATCCCATGTTCTGTGACCCCCCCCCTCCTACCACCTCCTGTCTCAAACAAGCAGTTTGAACTAAGAGACCCACCGCCCCAAGCCTCCTGCAGTACGCAAAACACCGTCCGCTGACCCGGGAACTCGGCAGCGCCTCCTCCCTTCTGTAGAAGACCCACGAGACCCAAGCATCCACGGAGCACGTGTCTCAACCTCCCCCGCGCCAAGCGCCAGTGCCACGGGGTACCCTGCCAACCTCATCTTGCCTTAAATTGCCTCTATGTATCTAACCCAGTACCACTTGCATCAGCTCACTCACTTGTTACAAGTGTTCGCCTCCTCCTCTCTCTCTCTGTCCCCACCATTACGAGAGAACTTACTTAGACGAGCCAGCCTTGAACGGGGTATACTGTGGTGTTGGAGGTATGCTCTAGCGTTACAGGGCTTATACTGTAGTGTTGGAGTTGCTCCGTAGTGTTGCAAGGGTTATACTGCAGTGCTAAAATGATATACTGTGAAGATGGAGGAATATTTTGGTGTTGGAGGGGTATACTGTAGTGTTGGAGGAGATATACTGTAGTGTTGGAGGAAGCTTACAGTAGTGTTGGAGGGATGTATTGTAGTGTTGCAGCTATAGCGTAGGAGGAGATGTACTGTAAGGTTGTAGAGATATACTGTAATGCTGGAGAATGTATACTGTAATGTTGAAGAGAGTATATTGCAGTGTTGGAAGGGTCCCTTGTATTGTAGTGTTGGAGCGGTATATTGGTGGTGAGGGGTTATACTGTAGTCAGGGGTGTTAACCATAGTTTTGAAGTGTATAATGAAATGTTGGAGGGGTATATTGTAGTGTTGGCGGGGTACACTGTAGTTCTGGTTGGAGTAGACTACAGTGTTGAAGGGGTCGCAATGCAGTGTTGAAGAGGTATGCTATGATTTTTGAAAGGGTATACTGTAGTGTTGGAGAAGTATACTGTAGTGTTGAAGGTTCATTTTCATTGTTGGGGATGTATACTGAATGCGGGAGATATGTTTGTAGTGTTGATGGCCTTTCTTTATTGTTGGAGAGGACTTAAGTGCCAGCTCCGGCACTGTAGTAGTGAAGACTGGTGTAGGAGGAAAGCAGTGTAATGCTGGGGTCACCGTGACCTGTTGTTCGAGAGGAAGTACTGTAGTTGCCTAAAAGATTGTAGTTTAGCGCTGTAGGGTTTGTCTGTAGTGATGGGGAGGTCTTACTGGAGTGGTGGGGACTGAAGATAATGGTGGAGTGGATTTTCATTTAAGTTGGAGGGGAGTTACTACAGTGTTGGAGAGAAGATACTTCAGTGGTGGAGGGAAGGTACCACTGATGGAGGGAAGGCAGTACAGTGGTGGAGGGAAGGCAGGACAGTGGTGGAGGGAAGGCAGTACAGTGGTGGAGGGAAGGCAGTACAGTGGTAGAGGGAGGCAGTACAGTGGTGGAGGGAAGGCAGTACAGTGGTGGAGGGAAGGCAGTACAGTGGCGGAGGGAAGGCAGTACAGTGGTGGAGGGAAGAGAGCACAGTGGCGGAGGGAAGGCAGTACAGTGGTGGAGGGAAGGCAATACAGTGGTGGAAGGAAGGGAGTACAATGGTGGAGGGAATGGAGTACAGTGGTGGAGGGAAGGTAGTACAGTGGTGGAGGGAAGGCAGTACAGTGGTGGAGGGTAGGTAGTACAGTGGTGGAGGGAAGGCAGTACAGCGGTGGAGGGAAGGAATGTGGTGTGGGAGGGCGGGAAGCAGTGGAGGGACGCAGGTCATAGAATGGTTGAGATTATACGGGAAGTCTCACTTACCGCCCACACCGCCCCTCCACCTCGCCCCATCCGCTCCCTCCGGCCCTCCGCCTCCTGCCTCCAGCTTCTGGGGTCTCCAGGAGGGCTCCTGGGGCACGTGGGAGCCCTCTCCCGTCCTCACCTGGCCCTCACAATAGGTAAAACCTGTCATTAACACGTCCCTAATGGACTTTAAAAGCACAGGACCTCATAGAAAGACAGGGTGACCGCGCCCTCTGAGTGACGTGGCGCGGTGATTGGCCGGGCGGAGGCAGCGCGGGCCGTGATTGGTCGGGGGGGTCGCCTGGTGCCAAGGCATGCCATGCCATGGTGGTTGTGGGCTTTGGACTCTGAGGGCGTCTAGTGTGTGTTGGCACTTCTAGTGGGTAAGTCAGACCCAGGAGTGTAGAAGGTGGGGCCAAGTACCGGGAGATGGACTAACTGAAGAACTACCACCACCACCACCACCACCGCAGTTGTAGCTGATATGGTGGCCGAGCGAGGCGTCGCCTTCGGGAACAGTTAAGAAAAGAACATCGCCAGAGCGCCGCGCGCCCCCCGCCCGCCGCCCGCCCCCCCGAGCCACGCTACCGCTAGTTCTCTCTCTTTCTTTCACTCAGTGGGCCCCCCCACCACAGACCGTGCCCCTCCCCCCTCTCTCTCTCTCTCTCTAAAGTGCATCCCAGAGACTTGCTCACACACTCAACCCCGCTGATCCATGCGGACTTGCAGACGCCTCGAGGTCGTTCCAGCCATCCCGAAGAACCGCCGCCTCAGCACCAGACGCGCTCTGTGAGTATTCCTCTTTCGCGAGCGTTTAACTCTCTCTTGTTAAAGGGAGATTCTTTTTGATATTCGAAATGAATTCTCAGGTATTTTCTCATTCTGTACCAAATATAGGGGTTCCATCCCTCCTTCGTCTTTGAGCCGAAGGGTTCCAGGTTCAAAAAAATTTCCAGTCATCCCTCATAAATGCTGAGGTCCAAAAATCCAGACATATAAGACAGACAGTCTCGCCCAGTCAAGAAGCGTAAGAAAAGAAACGTTTTGCTCAGTGGAGTTAAGGTCAGTTTTCATCCCATCTCATCCAAAAAATGGCTGTTTCCATAAACTCCAGTCTTGGGTTGGCTGGTTGGCTCATTTAGCCCTTAGGGCTTAACGTCTACCAGGGGCATTTTAAGGCCATGGACGCCAGGTTATAACACCAACAGTCGAACTGAACGCCTTCTTCAGATTTTCGTTCAAGGCCAAGCGCGCATTCACAGCACACATGGTCCTTGGACTTAAGATGTGGTATAGATTATAGCTGAATTACCATAAGAGAAATGCATTTTTTCTTTTTAAAGGCCTTCCAGTGATGTATGGTTTGGTGCGATTCTCTTAAAAGGCATTCGAAAGATAAATGGCTTATCTCGATCCTTCAAAAAGAGAACGTTCAAAAGACGCTTGGCTTATTGCTGTTCTACATGAACATCTTCAGTAGGTGAATGGTTTATTGCGCTCCTAAAACACACCTTGAAAGATGAGTGTTTTTTTTTTAATTCTCACCAAAAACACACCTTCAAAAGGTGAATGGCCTTTCGCAATCGTTCAAGAAGAGGACCTTTTCAAGATGACTGGCTTATTGGGATACTTGTAAAAGAAAAAAAAGAAAATGACTGGTTTATTACGATCCTCCTCAAAAAACCTCAAGAGATGGTTGGTTTATTACGATCCTCTAAAAAGACTCGGTTTATTGCGATTCTGCTGCAGCCAGGGGCGTCTCCCCCTTTCCCTGGTTATCGAGAAATGTCATATTCTTTCTGGTTCTTCTGTTCAGCTGTTCTTCAGGTGCCGAGAGAGGAAGAAGCTCTTTGACCTTACGTTCTGCTGATACAGCTTTTTACTGTATCATCTTTTATGCTTCAAGATTCGTACTATGATTTGATTTCTAATCCAGGTTGCTGTCAGCAACACCCTGAAATGGTCTCGATTAGAGAGAGAGATAGAGAGAGAGAGAGAGAGAGAGAGAGAGAGAGAGGGAGAGAGAGAGCTGTTGTGACAGGAGAATTTGCCAGCACGTAACAGCTGATTCGTCCTTGGCCGAAGAAGACGTGTTGTTGAGAGTCGTGTATTCTTGAGGCCTCGCTGGCTGATCACAACACATCGCTTGCACTGAAGAGGAGCCAGTCAGTCGTCTACGGAGGAACACAGTCACCATTAACTGTTCCCGAATCCCAGTTCTTACCGGTCGTAGTCCACTTAATCCTGCTGTGTAAGGATTAGATTGCGTCCTTCTGTGCTCCTGAGACCGTCCATGCCATCACGCTCATGGGAATTTAAGTATAAACCTTTCTTCTTTATACAGGCCGTATTGCTGTAGAAAGCCCTGGAACACTGGTACCATTATTTGAACGCCAGACCCATGCCATCAGGTACTGGGGCACTTTCTTGTGTTTTGATGATACGATTCTTGGAACTTGCGTGATGAAGACGAAGACAGTTGATTTAAACATTCCATGTAGTCCTTTCCAGCTCTGGAAGTTGATTCTTATATTCCAGATAGTCCTTCTTCAGTTCTGGAAGTTAATTTCTCCATTCTGGACTGTACTTCTTCAGCTCTGATTAATACAGACTCCAGATGAATCCATTTGCCTCCATCGGCCATTATAAGGAAGGTATTCAGTGGACCCGCTCTTTTTTCCTGGACCCAACCATAAGGTTCCAGAAGGTTGTCTAACTACAGTTCCATTGGGAACTCGAAGGATCTAAGTGAGATCTTTAATGTGTTATTGTTCGAGCATGTCTCATATGTATTCTTTTTCGTTCCTGCCAGAAGTTTTGAGATTTTCTAGAGGTATTCTTCAGTCCACCAGATGGTGTGGTGAGTGCTCAGTGCTCTCTTTGGTTCCAGGAGATAACTGAAGATGTCCGTGGCTCCCTGGGTGAGAGCAGACCTTCCGGAATCATTGGCCTGGCTAGTACCTGTAGGGAATTTCACGTTATTTTCTTTGGCATTCTTCTTTTGGACAGTCTTTGAGTTCAGATGGCACCATTTAGGCAGGTGCCCTTCGTTCCTAACGGTGCCACTGGTCTGGACAGATACTTAGAGGTCTCACAGACACTCTTTGACCGAGATGATGATGTAAGGTAACATATCCTGTTGATCTGGACAAATACGCTAAGGTCTCACAGATACTATTGGTCCGGCCAGATAATCTTAAGTTCTACAATTGGTCTGGAGAGATACTTTGAGATCTTGCATGTACTAAGGATCGAATATGATAGGTGGGTTCTTGCTCTTACTGTTCCTTATATATTTTGGTTGGTTACAGTAATGATAATCGTAATGATAATAATAACGATGATAAAAGTAGGTAATGATGATTAGCGTTTTACTGAATGAACGCCATCAATCTCAGAACTCTGACAGAACACAATACACTATCGTCAGTGGGGCTGTGTGAGAAAGAGTAAGGTATGGGTTTAAACAGACAGTCTCTGGGTGAGGTGAATTGCATCATTACTTTAGAAATCCTCCAAGGAAGCAAAAGGGTTCGTTCGGCTAGCTGGCTGTGAACTCCAGTGATTCGAAGCGTCTCTGAAGCGGTTCAGATGATATTCATTCATGTTTCATTAAATCTTTTTTTTTCATTAATTCGATATTCGGATTTAGACTCGAGAGGAACTCATTCTTACCCTCTCGGATGGATAGACTTTGGATGCAGTTAGGACACAACGACCCTAAGGGCGTGAGGGCCCGGCATTCGACCCTATTCACACGGGGGTCAGGTCGTAGGCCAGGCCATCATACATACGCTAAAAGGCCGTATACCATCATGAAGGTCGTACGATCATGGCCAGGGGGTCGTCCCACGGGACTCAGGGGTCGTAAGGTCGTGCCAGGGTAGTACACTGGTTTACGACTCGAGGCCATACTATATATATGGCTTTACCTGATGGCGTCGTAGGGTCGTCGTAAGCTTGTTATGACGACGCACGTCCAGTGTGATGGAGTAAGGAAGCTATGTTCTTAAAGGTATAGCTGTACCATTGGGTGCCCTTAAAGACACAGCTATACCCAGCTTTCTCACTACAGAAAGTGGTACCTTTAAAGACACAGCTGTACCACTAGAGAAAGTGGTGCCCTTAAAGACAGCTGTACCACTAGAGAAAGTGGTACCCTTAAAGACACAGATGTACCACTAGAGAAAGTGGTGCCCTTAAAGACATAGCTGAACCACTAGAGAAAATGGTATCCCTTAAAGACACAGCTGAATCACTAGAGAAAGTGGTACCCTTAAAGACACAGCTGTACCACTAGAGAAAGTGGTGCCCTTAAAGACACAGCTGTACCACTAGAGAAAGTGGTACCCTTAAAGACACAGCTGTACCACTAGAGAAAGTGGTGCCCTTAAAGACACAGCTCTACCACTGGAGAAAGTGGTACCTTTAAAGACACAGCTGTGCCACTAGAGAAAGTGGTGCCCTTAAAGACACAGCTGTACCACTTGAGAAAGTGGTGCCCTTAAAGACACAGCTGTGCCCACACAGGTTCAAATCCTGGGCGCGGCAGTTGGCCCACACCTAACCCAGGTGTTCATCCTCCCCTCGGGACTGGTCGATAATTGGGCACCTGGCTTAGTACTCGTGTTACTCCTATTGAGCCAAAAATGTCCCGTTCCTGTTGTGCTGCTCTCGCCCTCAGTACAAAACCAACAGGTTATTTCGGTCCGGCCTAAATATAACGCCTTTAAGCTGTTGGCGCCAATATAACGCCAATAACCTGCACCTGCTGGGCGGAAATAAAGCGCCATTGGGCCAAATATACAGCACCAGGGATGCTGTTCTTGGGCGTAAACATAATGCTGTTAGCGCCTGTAATCTGGTGTTATAATGCCGGGAGGTTACTGTTATGCTCAAGATTGTGGGCCGTTTTGATATCTGCTTCTTTCCCTACACGTCGAAGAAGCTTTGCAACTCTCTACCTTCTCATGTCTTTCCCAGTATCTGTGACCTGTCACATTTCAGGAGACAGATCTTTCACTTTCTAGGAAAATCGTAAATACTTTCCTCCCATGTCTTTTCTTTTCCCGTTTCATCATTCTCTCTATGTTTCAATTGTTTCAATTAAGGCCCGGCCTTGATGTGGACTTTTGTCCGTGACTGGAGCCTTGAACATGAAAAAAAAAAAGATCTAATTGGCTGTTGTTGGGCTCAATATAGCGTCAGGAGGCTATTATGCTCAGTAATAGCACCACGAAACTATAATTATGCTCATTACAACGCCAAGAGTCCATTTCTGCGCTTATTATAGCGTAAAGAGGCTACTTTTATGCTCATTATAGCGCCCGGAGGTTGATAATAATTATGCTCGGCATTTAGGAGGCTATTATTATGCTCAATAGCGCTAGAAAATGACTACAATGCTCGGCATAGCGCCAGTATGCTCAGTATAATATCAGGGGGCAATTGATATGCTTCGTATACCGCTAGGAGGCTACAATTATGCTCAGTATAGCGCCAGGAGGCTACTATTATGCTCAGTATACCGCTAGGGGGGTTACTATTGTGCTCAGTATAGCATAAGGAGGCGCTATACTGAACATAATAGATATATCGCCATCAGGCTACCAGAGGACAAGTATAACGCCAGTAGTCGACCTTTGTCAGGCGTCAGTATTGCGGTTTTTCGCTACTCTGGCTCCAACACAGCGCCTGTTGGCCTTATATACAACGCCATTAACCTCCTTCTATGGCGCGTGAATATGGCACCAATAGCCTACTTTTGTATGGGTTAGATTCAACAATGGTAGAAGCCTCATTTGAGTACCCATAACGTTGTTAAGCGTAGATTTAGCGCTGTAAAGCGTAGGTATAACTATTAAGCGTAGATATAGTACTGTCAAGCATAGATATAGCGCTGTCAAGCATAGGTGTAGCGCTATCAATCGTAGAATTAGCTCTTTCAAGCGTAGACTTCGCACTATCAAGCGTAGTTATAGCGTTATTGAGCACAGATACAGCGTTGTCAAGCGTATATATATATGGCGCTGTCAAGCGTAAATAATATATATATAGAGTTCTCAAGCGTAGACTTAGCGCCATCGAGCGTAGGTTCAACGCCAACAAGTGCAGATCTCTGGAGCAGTCGGGCGTAAGTATTGGACTGTTAAGTCTCTCGCATAGCGATGTCAAGCGTAAACATAACGTTGTTATTCCGTAGGTTTGACGCTGTACTGTACCGCTGTAACGCCTCCACAGCTGTATTCGCCGTTAACGATCACCAGTAGCGTTATGCTCCATGGTACTTTAGCTTTGGCTGTCAGTACCATTGCTTTAGCTGATGGTTCCTCTGAGCGTTGGTTGTTGGCACTTTAAGCTTTGGCTGATCGGACATAAGCTTTAGCTTTTGGTGCATGAGCTTCGACGTATGTTACTTTAGCACTCTGTGTTTTAGCTTGGGTTGATACTGGCTCGGGTTTGGTTGGTGGTAGCTTGACTGTGGCTATAATGGCACCTTAGCTTTATTTGTTACGGTTGAAAATTAGCTGATTTCTCTAAGGTTTTCTTCTTAGACCTTAGCTTTGACATGGGCATCTTAGCTTTGGCTAATAAGCATCGTATATTTAGCTGGTGCCTTTAGTTTTATTTGACGGTACCTTAGCTTTGCCTGGTGGTGCCTTAGTTTTGCCTAATGGTACCTCAGCTTTGCCTAATGGTGCCTTAGCTTTGGCTGATGTTACCTTAGCTTTGGCTATTGATGGTATCAGGTCACTCTAAAACTTGGTAGTAAAGCTAATCATGTCAGACAAACTTACATACAAACTTACACACCATTACTGGACACTGGCGCTTGGTGTTTACCGACAGAATTTATGGCGTTTGTTTACTCGCGCAAAATTTATGACGCTTAGTGTTCGCCAGTAAATATGTCCGCTGACTAAAATGCGGGGTGTACTGTTTGCTAGCAAAAATGATGGCGTTAAGTTTAGGTCAGCAGAAATACAGCAGTTCAGCGTTCGTCAACGAAGATAATTAAGGTTTTTAGTATTTTGCAGCAAAAATAATAGCGTTTCGTATTCTCTAGCAGAAATAATAGCGTTTTGTTTTCGCTAGCAAACACAGTAGCTTATAGTGTCCGCTGGCATTTAGTATTTCCCAGGAAAAAAATAATGGCATTTAGTATTTTCCAGCAAAAATGATAGTGCTCAGTGTTTTGTCATTAGAAATAATGGCGTTTGGTGTTCGCTAACAAAAATAACACTGTTAATGTTCGTGAAAAAAACAACATTAATATTCGCTAACAAAATAATAGCGTTAACAATTCGCTCACGAAACAAATAGCGTTTTGGGTTCGCGAGCAAAAAAATAATGCCGCTGGGCATTCGCGGGTAAATTCAAACTCGCGGAACATTTACCCCTCCTCATCAAACAACTCCTTGGTACTGTGCAGTGGTATGGACGTAGTTATTGAGGTCCATTGCATCGCTATTGTAGACATTTTGTCCGAAACTGGAAGCGATACGGCGCCATAGTGCCCGTAATATTGGAGGGAGGCCGGGAGGGGAGCGCCAATAACAGCGCGACACACCTGGATGTGAGCGATCACTCCGGCCAGCGAAGGATCGGGTGGCGCTGTTGCGGCCAGTGTTTGGCGCATTGAGGTAGTCTTGAGCGCATTGGGGTGGCCCTTGAGCAGGACGATGTGACTCTTGAGCACGACGGTCTGGCCCTTAACCTGACCCTTAAAGAGACAGGTCGAAGGTCATACCATAGTTCCCAAAGGCCGTACTGTCGTGCTCAAGGGCCGTACCGTCGTGTTCAAGGGTTGAACTGTCGTTCCTAGAGGCCGTACCGTCGTGCTCAAGGGCCGTACCGTCTTGCTTGTGAGTCGTACCGTGATACTTCACGTTTGACCAAGTGGTCATTGATTTCAACTGTGGCATTATTTTCTGCAGTGGGTTAATGGCTTCAGTGATAGGTCAGAAGTATCACCAGTGGATCATTAGTTTAGAATCAGTCATGGGTGATTAGCTTTAACAGTGGATCATTAGCTTCATCAGTAGTTTCAACAGTGGGTCACTTGTTTCAACAGTGGATCATTAACTCTAGCAGTAGGTCAATAGGTTCAACAGTGGGTCATCAGTTCACCAGTGGGTCATCTGTAGTCACGTCCCATTACTATCAGTGTGTGTTGTACGCCTCCTCACCAGTGGACGGGGGCAGACAGTGGTTGACATCAGGTCGAACCAGAGGGTCGACTGGGGAGGTCTAATTACTTGGGTCTACCATCCGCTTCCTTCCCGACCCTGGCTGTCCTCCGGTCTCTTCTTCCACCCAACCCAACTGGATGTGTTGTTCTATAAATCTGATATTCTACTTTATCGACGCGGTGATTTGAATGGACGAATCTGAACGAAAACCGTGTCGATGGATTTCATACAGTTAACAGAGGTCGATCATGCCCCCGGAGCTGACTTTTAAAGAATAATTTTAACTGTATTGCGGCTATTCTAACGCAATTGGGGAGGGCTGTGAAGATGAGGGAAAATATTCGGGTTTAGCGAACGTAGAATTATGGAGAAAGACATAGAGATGAACTGGATCTATAACAGTGTCTTTGACTTCAAGAAGGGGGAGGGATTTACCTTACTTCCCTAAGGGACAGAGATTTACCTTACTTTCACAAGGGACAGAGATTTACCCTCCCTAACTTACCTGACATGGGTGTGAACTTCGATATGTTTTTTACGTAAAAAAATTAACATTTACAATTTACATGCACAACATCCTGCAACAGTGTGGTGAATGTGAATTTTTTTCTTCACGGTGAAGTGAAGGTTCTGCATATATATATATATATATATATATATATATATATATATATATGTATAATTCAGTTCTTCGTTTTTCGTTGGTCTTGTGTGAGGCAGTTCCATCGATGATTATACTAAGACTGTCATAAAGAAAATGGTGGAAGAACTGATTACTTTCCTGTTACAGTATGGTGAAAATTAACCTGTATAAATTACCCCACGGCACTCCACGAATTTACCGTGGGTAACCGGAGGTCTTGGCTGATACAAGGGAAGCTGGTCTGGTCCAAGTTTTACCAAACCAAGTTGAGGTCAACAGGAGCTAAACCTTACCATGCCAAAGCAAACTAAAGCTAAAGCTAACCAAGCTAAGATGAACCAAAGCTAAAGTCAACCAAGCCAAGATTAACCAGAGTTAAAGCTTACCAAAATAGAATAAACCAGAGCCAAGGCTAACCAAGCTGAAATAAACCAGAGCTAAAGTTAACCAAGTGAAGTTAAACCAGAGCTAAACTAGGTTATGTGGCTGGTTACAGGAGCTTAAGTGTAAGTGTCTGGGTGACCTTTTCGTCCACATAGCGAGTGAAGGGTTAAGTGATAAGTACATATGAATGAGGACGTGAGTTGTCAGTATGAAGGATTAAGTGTTCCGTCAGTATGAAGGTTTAAGGTTTACGCCAGTATGAAGGGTTAAGGTTTACGCCAGTATGAAGGGTTAAGGTTTACGCCAGTATGAAGGTGTAAAGGGTTACGCCAGTATGAAGGGTTAAGGCTTACGCCAGTATGTAGTGTGAAGGGGAGGTCCTGGCTACCTGACCGTCCACCCACAAGTGAACGCATGCGTCTTCATCAGTTCGGGATGAGGTGATTGAGATGGTCTTCTGTGGTCTATATGAACCACGGCACTGACCCCCTCACAGATGACCTGACACCATTAAGGTTAATTAACGCCATTAAACTTATCCCAGGACGAACAAGATATACCGCTGGGTAACAGTCATAGAATATTACATTAACACGTTTCAATGGATTTGTAAAAATATCGGAATATTTGTTTTAAGATTATTTAGTATTCTTGGTGGAATATTTGGACACTCTCTGAGGCATTACAGTGAGAGGCGCTACAGCCAGTGGGTCCATGATACATGAAAACGGGTCAAAGGAAGAGCTTCCCAGCCGTTCTGGGACATAACACCTCGTTACGTAGTTGCGTCGGTGACTGGGGAGCTAAATACATTCGTTGTTTCGCTGAGTCACTGACTCGGTGCCTGACTGAGGCTGGCTGGGTGAATGAGAGGCTATCTAGGAGGCTGGGAGACTGGCAGGGTAGCTGAGAGGCTGGCTGGGGTGGCTGAGGTTCTGGCTGGCTGGCTGAGAGACTGGCTAGGAGGCTGGCTGGGTGAATGAGAGGCTATTTGGGTGGCTGAGACGCTGGCTGGGTGGCTGAGAGGTTAGCTGGCGGCTGGGAGGCTGGCTGGGTGAATGAGAGGCTAGCTGGGTGGCTGAGAGGCTGGCTGGGAGGGTGGCTGAGAGGCTGGCTGAGGTTCTGGCTGGGTGGCTAGGAGGCTGGCTGGGTGGCTGAGAGGCTGGCTGGGAGTCAGGAAGGGAGAGGTGGGCAAGGAGCTGTAATAGAAGTGTCTTATTCATTCACTGGCGCTTGACAGAGCCTCATCCATCTTGTGGGCTTCGCATCACGAGAGACACGCTGGTGCCCGGGACAGCTTCACCCAGCTTGAAGCTTGGTCATGAAGCTTAATACAGCTTGCTCAGGGACGGCTGCATCATCATCATCGTCGTCGTCGTCGTCGTCATCATCACGGGCCAACCAGCTAAACTTGGCTCCCAGCTGTTGTCTCATCCTCTCCAATTGTACCTCCCTCCTTCCTGGCCATGTTGTCCTTGTTTACAAGCTCTGATGTACCCTCGAGGGTAGAGCTGCCCTTGTTTACAAGCTGTGATGTGTTGGCTTTGGTAGAACTGATCTTGTTTACAAGCTGTGATGTATTGGCGTTGGCAGAACTGCTCTTGTTTACAAGCTGGGATGAACGGGCGTTGGTAGAACTGTCCTTGTTTACAAGCTCTAATATTCTCTCGATGATAGATCTGTGAAATATACTGATCCTCTCTATAGCTGTTACTCGTAAGGACTTTAGCTAATCGTAAAGCCCTTTAGGTAGCTGTCACATCCAGACGCAAAAAAAAAGAAAAAAAAAAAAAAGAGCCGAGGTCGTAAATGCGTGTGTAAATTTCTTGAATGGTGTAATTGCGACGATGGACTCGAGACGCACTTGATTTGTCTTCAGTTTCCTGTGAGTGTTGTTGTTGTTGTTGTTGTTGTTGTTGTGTGCCTTATCCTGTGGGACAATCTTTGAAATAGTTGTATTCAGCCATGAAATTATTCGTCGTTTCCTGCATTTGTAAGGCAGCGCCAGCAGCAGACGAAGAATGGCATTATCATTTATTCACTAATCATTTTCTTTACTACAAGATTTCCTCTTCATTGTCCTTACGTATAGACCTTTGTGACGGTAGCTTTCTAGGTCCTGGATCTTCCATTGCCTTGACTTACTGTCTGATGAGCCCTCGAACTATTGTCTTGTGAGGCCTCGAGCTGTCGTTCAAGTGCAGCCTTGACTTAGTGTCTTGTGAAGCTTCGAACTGGTGTCTCGTGAAGCCTCGCTCGAGCCAATGTCAGCTAAGGCTTCGACTCACCGTTTCATACACCCTGAAAACTCCCGAAACACGGGGTCATGGCGGGGTTTTCGTGTGGCTCAGAAAGCTGAAACTTGACACAGAGACATTGAAGGATAGTTTCAGCGTTTTATACAAATTTCAGCAGCACAGAACAAACCATTCGGCGTCAAGAACGAAACGAAGCTTTTCGGACGGATTGTCAGGCGGAGAAGCCGAACAATGATAGAGCACTTCGGACGGACGGATAGACGTAGAGGACCGAGGCATGAAGTGCGTTACGGATGTGCAGAAGGACATGGACGGACTTCAAGGCCGAAGCCGTTGCTAGGCAACGAGGTTACGGCGTCTTGCGCGGGACAGGTGTTGGAGTGTTGCCACAAACGGCCTGCCCGTGTGACTCAACTTGTCTGTTGTGTTGCCACCTGTTCTACCCTCTCCCCCCCTCCCCCCCTCCCCTGTTCTTCCTCCCCCACCAGACTCATGTGTGCTTTCTCTTCGCTTTCCTCTCCCCCACAGTTACGTCACTGCCCTGCCCACAGCCCCTCCTTGTCCTGCCCACACCCTTCTGCTCTCCCCACAGCCCTTGGTACCTTCCGCATATCCTCCAGTAACCTCCCACAATCCGTAGTACTCTCCCCACTCCCCTCAGTACCCTCCCCATGCCCCTTAGTACCCTCCCCATGCCCCTCAGTACCCTCCTCACGCCCCTCGATACCCTCCCAACACCCCTCTGTACCCTCCCCACGCCCCTTATTACTCTCCCCACCCCCCTCAGTACCCTCTCCACCCCCCTCATTACCCCCTCCACGCCCCTCAGTACCCTCCCCACGCCCCTCAGTACTCTCCCTACCCCCCATAGTACCCTCCCCATGCCTCTCAGTACCCTCCCCACAGCCCTCACCACTCTACCCACATCCAGTACCCTGCCAACATCCCTGAATACCCTACATACACCCTTCAGTCCCCTACCAACATCCAACATAACCCTGCCAACACCCCTCAAAACCCCTGCCATCAGTCTCTCCACAGTACCTTAAAAGCTCCCCGAAAGATCCTCAGTACACACCTCTCTCTCCCCTCCTCCCCCCCACTTAAGTGCCCACAGTATTCCATCCCCCCATCCCCCCCCCTTTCTCTCCCCCCTCACCAAAGCATCTGGATTATTTTGGAGATTTTGGCAGAGGCCTGGGCAACAGCTGCTGGCAAACAAGCGCTGTGGGCCGCCCCCCCTCCCCCTCCCCCCTCCTGCAGCAGCAGACCGTGTGAGGGGGGGTGTGGAGGCTGTTGCCCAGGTGGTGATGGTCCGAGGGAGAGAGTTAGAGAGAGAGAGAGAGAGAGAGAGTTAGAGAGAGAGAGAGAGAGAGAGAGAGAGTTAGAGAGAGAGAGAGAGAGAGAGAGAGCGGTGCGGCATCAGCTGTTGTCGTAACAAATCCCCGGCATCATTCACAGCGTCACGACCAGGAAATAAGCTGCGTGAGATCAGCTGAACCAACCGACCGCAGGCCTCCCGCACTCTCCCTAGATCGCCGTTTCCCGCGTCAGCAAGGTAGCGCCACGAAACAGACGAAGAAAGACCAGAACCACTCACACACACACACACACACACACACACACACATATATATATTTTTTCATACAAATTCGCCATTTCCCTCGTTTGCGAGGTAGCGATAAGAACAGAGGGAAAATCCTTACACAGCCCCCTTCTCTGTTCCTTCTTTTGGAAAAGTAAAAACAGGAGGGGAGGATTTCCAGCCCCCCACTTCCTCCCCTTTTAGTCGCCTTTTACGACACGCAGGGAATACGTGGGAAGTATTCTTTCTCCCCTATCCCCAGGGA
>JAYMFT010009346.1:0-16955 GCA_038088735.1 Panulirus argus
GTGTGTGTGTGTGTGTGTGTGTGTGTGTGTGTGTGTGTGTGTGTGTGTGTGTGTGTGTGTTTGTTTGTGTGTGTGTGCATATATAGCAGTAAAGACATGACATACATGTAAGGTTAAAATGGGACTACACAAGTGTAAAATTCCTTCCCATAACAGATATTGTAATCACACACACAAACACACACTTTAAAATAAATCTAAACGACTGAACATGAAAGAACTGAACGCACTAAGGAGTAGTTCCCCATAAGATTTCACAATATCAAAATGTCGTGTACAGTAAGTCTTTGTCATTTCAATATATAATTGTCTTACACCAATCACAAAATATATATAACCAGTAAAATAGAAAGCAGAAAAATATCTTTTCTCCACAGAGGGAGGATGGTACACCTAGATGGAAGATGGTACACCTCAGAGGGAGGATGGTTAACCTCAGAGGGAGGATGGTACACCTGAGAGGGAGGAAGGTACACCTCAGAGGGAAGATGGTACACCTGGGAGGAAGAATGGTACATCTGAGAGGAAGGATGGTACACCTCAGAGGGAGGATGGTACACCTCAGAGGGAAATGATACACCTGAAAGGTAGCATGGTACACCTGAGAGGGAGGATGGTACACGTGGAACAGAAGACGGTACACCTGGGAGGGAGGACGGTTCACCTGGGAGGGAGGATGGTACACCTGAGAGGGAAGATGGTACACCTGAGAGGGAGGATGATACACATGGGAGGGAGGATGGTACACCTAAGAAGGAGGACGGTACACCTGAGAAGGAGGATGGTTCACCTGAGAGGGAGGATGGAACACGTGAAAAGGAGGCTGATACACCTCAGAGGGAGGATGGCACGCCTCAGAGGGAGGAAAGTACATCTGAGAGGGAGGACGGTACACCTGAGAGGGAGGATGGTACAAGTGGAAGGGAGGACAGTATACCTGGGAGGGAGGATGGTACACCTGGGAGGGAGGATGGTACACCTGAGAGGGAAGATGGTTCACCTGAGAGGGAGGTTGGTACACCTGGGAGGGAGGATGGTGCACCTGGGAGGGAGGATGGTACATCTGAAAGGGATGATGTTACACCTCAGAGGGAGGGTGGTACACTTCAGGGCGTAGATGGTACACCTGAGAGGCAGGGTGGTACACCTGAGAGGGAAGATGGTACACCTGAGGGGGAGGATGGTACACTTGGGAGGGAGGATGGTACACCTGAGAGGAAGGGTGGTACACCAGAGAGGAAGGATGGTACACTGAGAAGGAGGATGGTGAACCTGGGAGGGAGGATGGTACATCTGAGAATGAGGTTGGCACACCTCAGAGGGAGGATGGTACACCTCAAAGGGTGGATGGTACACCTCAGAGGGAGGACGGTACATATAAAAGGGAGGCTGGTACAAATGAGAGGGAGGATGGTACACCTCAGAGGGAGGACGGTACATATGAGAGGGAGGATGGTACACCTGAGAGAGAGGACGGTACACCTGAGAGGGAAGATGAAACACCTGAGAGGAAGGATGGTAAACCTGAGAGGGAGGATGGTACACCTGGGAGGGAAGATGGTACACCTCAGAAGGAGGACGGTACACCTGAGAGGGAGGAAGGTACGCCTAAGAGGGAGGACGGTACTCCTGGAGGGAAGATGGTACAACTGAAAGGGAAGATGGTACACCTCAGAGGGAGGACAGTTCATATGCGAGGGAGGATGGTACATCTAAGAAGGAAGCTGGTACAACTGAGAAGGAGGATGGTACACCTCAGAAGGAGGACGGTGCACCTGAGAGGGAGGATGGTATACCTCAGAGGGCGAATGATAGACCTGAAAGGGAGGATGGTACACCTGGAGGGATGATGGTGCACCTGGGAGAGAGGATGGTAAACCTGGGAGGGAGGACAGTACACCTGAGAGGGAGGATGGTATACCTTAGAGGGAAGGTGGTAGACCTAAGAGGGAGGATGGTACACTTGAGAGGGAGGATGGTACACCTCAGAGGGAGGACGGCACACCTGGGAGGGAGGAAGGTACACTTGGGTGTGAGGATGGTGTTACAGAGGAGGGAAGTAAAGACGATGACCGAGAGAAGTTCTCTCGTCGGCTCTTGGTAGGTCTTGGATGTTTATGGTGGAGTGTGGATGTCAGGACTCGATCCCTAAACTTACGAGGCACAGCTAAAGTTAATGGCCCTGTGGCTATGGCTCAATGGCACCCTTCGCGCCTCAGTAAACTGGATGGGGTTATTGTTGTGGCTGTTATGGATGGCGTTCAATAACTTAAGGCTATTGCTGACATATATGGTCATAAACCGGATTAATAAAAGTTACAGTCCAATAGGTCGGTATTCCAGGTAATTCGGGGAGGTTTATAAGACTTCCGACGATCCTGTGATATGTATGTATATGCTTTGGATCATGAGAGAGTTTGTATGGAAGGGACAGCGAAGGTGGGCAATAACAGTGGCTGACGTCTTGATGAAGAGTCTGTCTTGTGTAGACTTATTTATGCTTCGGTAACACCAGTACACCAGGAAAATGTATGGGAAAAGTTCTCTGAAGGAACAAATAACTTTTGTTTCAAAAGTTAGAGTGGAAGAGAGTCGTAGTGACACTTGAGAGATAAGGGAAGTGTCATCCATGGATGAGGAAAGTAGAATAATAAGATACTGCAATTACCTCAGTACGTGAGTGCCTCTGGTGGGCGTAGTGAGGTGGTAGAGAACCAGGACACACGACCGGTGGGCTGGGCTGTCTGTTGCCTCGTGGAAGAGGTGAGGCTGGAAGTAGGCAGGGAGTACGTCATCGGTGATAACTGGGAGAGGGGAGAATGTTGGTGATAGTTTGTGAAGGGGGCGTGAGATGCCTGACATATATGGTGAAATAGAAGCCTGAGCGAAAATAATGTGGGAATAAAGATGCCAGCGAGTGCTGGTCCGCGAAGGTGAGAGAAGAGACCAATGAAGTCCAGATCCTCCACATTACACGTATCCTGGAGAGCCACGGAAAGGAGTAATCGGGTTATGGGTAGGGAGACTTACCTCCTATAATTCATTCTTACTAAAGCTGTAGTACCTACGCTCATCCGTGGGGGAGGTATGGACACTTCCAGCCAAAATTCACTCGACACCGTTGGTGAAACCTGGCATCTGCCAGACGCTGTAAACATAAAGTACTCTTAGTATCCATTCAGGGTTCCGAACAATGTTATTGATTCATTGCTGCTGAACACTCTGTGTGTATTCACAGACAACAGTACAGTTACGAATTTGTCAACATTCAGGTAAACAATTCCAAACCTCTATAAACAGCTTGCATGATATTAACGTATCGAATGTATCGAAGCGCAGGTGTAATGCTTTAAAAATACATATCAGACACACAAAACTATAAGAATAGTGGACGAAACAATGTGACAGTTCGTGAGGGAATGCGACGATATATGTGAAACTCTAGCATAAGAAATCATCTATCTACTATCTACCTATAGCCGGACGCTATATGATGTAAAGCTTGTATTTATACGTATCCCTGTTTGTTAGAAAAAGAAAAAAAAGGCAACGCTGGATACGTGACTGGTTGTTTGTTTACGTAGAACAGAAGGTGGCAGGCGATTTGGGGTGGGGCCCGTTGAGGAAGACAGAGGCACGGCGTAGTGACGAGGGTGGGCACAGCTCTGCACTGGGTACAGTTGATATAGCGATAGCTGATCGTAATGACATAGCAGTTCTTTATATGTATAGGTGCCACAAACAAGCAGACAACACAAATTTGAAATAAATATGTATGACAAAAAGTGATTACAGACAGTTTGGGAGACACGAGAGGGAGAAAGGAAGAGAAGGGATGGGGAAAATGTCAAGTTTTACGCCGGTTATAACCCTAAGCAAAATATCAACCACCCTCGCAATACATTCTCAGAAAGATGAAATGAAACAGCAGTGAATATATAAACGATACTACCACATGGATGTACACTATAGTCCTGAAACGAGTGACAGACGATTGAACCAACATATGTATAACGTAATGCGTAATCAGAATCAAAAAGTGGCAACTCCTCCCTAACAGCTGAATGTCAGGATGATCAGTAGGCAATTAATGTATGACGTTTGTCACTAAGTGTTATGATATGCTAGTATTACAGCATGCAAGTCGCACATATTATAGTATGTCATAACAAATAACCTCAAAATAGGATGTAGACTAATTCCTGCAAAACTAACTGCATGGTCAGGTAGTTGCTTGTCACTGTCCTGGTGTATTTACTGACATTGTTGAAATACTGTTGTCTATCTTTAGATTAGGCGTTAAGATGACTTCATATGAAGAAGACGTAATATATCCATAATGAATATTAAGTAATAGAGTACGGTATATATTTCATATGGCACAATATGGTAATATGTAGAGTGGAAAACCTGTATTATAGGATGAAGGAAACGAATGCAGAGTCGTCTACCATATCATTACATACAATATATTGTGGACACAGAACATTACATTCATTTGGTAAGTTATTAATATGACACATTATAAGATACTATTACGTAGATCATATTACAGTAACACATTTGTAACATGCAAGAGCATTAAACATCCAACTACAAACACAAACTAGCGTATTAATATTCTGTCCATCTTCCTTCATGGTCAGTCACACTCTGCAAGCGTTTTGACATTGATTCTACCAGTCGTCTAACTATTTCCGGCTTTCTCCTAAATACTTCCCACTCCTGATTTGTGTACTGTGGCAAGGCTTGTGAAGTTCTCTCTGTTCCAGGTTCCCAGGTACTCACTGTGTTTACCCATAAATTTTCAATGGGATTGCAATCACAGGCTTTACTTGGCCAGTCTAATAGTTGAATGTCTTGATGAATCTTTCTGGGTTGGGACACGCATATCCTCACACCAAGGGTAGCATAACTTACTCGAGAACAGTTAGGCTCGAGCTTCCGCTGGGGTCGAACGTGTTGGTGGCCGGTCGGCTGGTCATTTTGCTGGCAAGCTGGAGCTATCGCTGTCTAATGTTTGCACCATGTCTGGGGCAGGTTGTGGACATATGTAAGGAAGATATGTGGCTGAGGAAGGGATGAAAGTCTTGACGGGCACCTTGGGAACAGACCTGGAGCTATCAAGTAGTGATTCTGAGGCAAAAGCTTCTCGAACAACTATATAAGGAATGGCTGGCTATCAATATGTGGTTAGTAAGAAGGAAATGAAGAGGCAGCGAGAGGCGGCAAGACAGAGTAAGGCCAGTGACAGCAAGAAGGCCAGGACCGACAAGAGGAAAAGGAATTATCATATAGATATATGCAGGAAGAGTATTTCTGGGAAGCAGACTCAGCAGGTTGGTCAAACAATTTCTCCAAACGGTGTTGAAGTGACGAGGAACCCTGGTGGTGTGAACAACACAAGTAGGAGGAGGTTATACTTCCCAAGGGATCCCTGTATGACATTTCATGAACAGTTGTTGTGGGCTGCTACACTGGGAAGGAAACACAGAGAGTTGAACCACTGCTTAAAGAAGGTCGTAATAGGTCCTATCTAAATGTGGCTGGGGAGGAGGCAGTTAAATTCTTGACAACCAAAGGATTTACGAATGTGATATTGACAGACCCTGAGGACACAGAGAAGTAAACCAAGGTGATCATCTTTATGTATCCGGTTTCTCTGGATACTGATTACAATTTAAACAATGAAAGACTTGTTTGGGCAAAAACGACACGAGGTTCGGCGTGAGAAGAAACATCAAGTGGTGGCCTTGATGAGGAGAGACGTCCCAGAGAGGATTTTCATTTCGGGAATAGGGTATAAGAGCATTGCAAGTTTAGTGAACCACTAGTGTTGTGTTACAAGAGCAGCAGATGGGGCCATATGGCCTGGAAATGTCTGAGTGAGTTTCGGTGTCGGTACCGCGTGAAAAAACATAACTCTCTGGAATGTGGAGGTAAAATCAAGTCTGGCCAAAGTGTATTGCCATTTTGTTGTGATTGTGGTGGCGCATATAATGCGGGCTCCTCACTTTGCAGTAAGAGTCCACAGGTTCGTGGAGGGTAGCATCAGAGCGTCAGGGAGGTGCGGCATGTACGAGGAACTACAGAGGAGGTAACACCAACTCCTCCTGAGAACGAGTGGAAGGAGAGGATGATATGGAGTGACGTGCTGAAGGTAGACAGAAAATGGTGCAAGAGCTGCACGGACAGCTGGGCCGAACAATACCAAGGTAACTGATAAGTCTGGCGATGAGTCTAAAGTAGTAGCTCAACTTATGCAAGAAATTCAGACGCTCTACAAGGTAGAAGATAGTCAAAAGGTAGTATCCGGTTTTTGTGAAAATAAATATGTGATTACTGAACAAAACAATGGTAAGCAAGTTGAAGAAAAATGTGAATAATTTGGACATATCGCCACCATTGTGTGGGGACTAAAGTACTGATACTAGAGAGGTGACCCTCAGGTGGGCTGATATCCCCGTGGAGTATATAGAAAATGTTTGACTGATGGAGTCGGACAAACCGTCTCCGATGTGGGGGGCGGGAGTTAAGGATATGAGAGAGGAAATAATCAGCAGGTGGGCTGCTATCCCTGAGGAGTGACATGATAAGGTATTGACTCGGTGAAAGAAGTAATGGAACAGTTTGTCATTGAGAAAATTAGAATGGTCTTCAGCGGAGAAAATGGAGAATAACGGTTTTAATATTCTTTCGTGGAATGTAAACAGTCTACACTGCAGGACCACAGATGTGCACGCCTATGCACTGCTGCATGAGGTGGAGGATATAGCTCTACTGGAAACGGTCACGGAGGATGGTAGTTTGATAAAATTGCGTGATTATCAGTGTTTTTGTTTTCCATTTAACAGACAAATGATATTAGAGAGTCTTTAATTTATATTCGGAAAGATGTACCAGTGGAACTGGTAACAGTGGAAAAGCTCAGTGGGACAGAGTGTTTGTGTGTCAAAGTTTATGTTCAATGTATGACTATGTATTGTCAATATTTATGTGCATCCTAACAGTTTGGATATTGAAGATACGCCAGAGTGTTTATTTACCAATGACAGTGTCTTGGTTGGTGATATCAATGCAAGGCATGAAGTTCTGGGTACTGTGGGACCCAGCAATATCAGTGGTAGGAGGTGGTTACACTTTTTGGGGGAGTTTGATGTTTAGATACTGGGTAATGATAAACCTACCCATATACGTGGAGGAAGATTAGATTATGCGGTACTCTTCAGTACAGGTGGAATGAGAGCGAGTTCCGAGATTGTTGGGGATTTGTTCATTGATCACTTTGCATTACGATTCATTGTAAATGTCAGTAAGCTAAAGAAAATCATTGAGCGTAAATGATATTGCTTGTTGGATGACAAAAAGGAGAATCTGGTCACTACTGTACAGGATTGGTATACAGGTTATGAACCAAATGTAGATAGCTTTTTTTGATGATGTATTACATATCATTGATTCTGTGCTGATGACAAAATATTGTAGGTATAAAGGTACGATGAATAATGGGAAACGAAATGTGTATGTTAAAGACAATCTAGTACAGGACTGGAGTAAATTACTTACAAAGGCGCATAAAGACTGTAGTGCAAATCCTGATTTTGATGGAATTAAGAAAGCACTGAAAGTGACTGCTAAATGTGCACTGAGATAAAGCAAAAAGCAAGGAATAAGTATTGAACGGACTTTTTAAGGAGAGTTGGTAAACATAAGAGCTTGAGTGACATCTAGTGCGAAGTAAATAAAGTACGAGGCGTTGGAAGCGAGGACAACACCCGCGCTGATCCACAAGCCAACTTCCAAGGCCAATCAGTCTATTCAGAAATGAGCTGGGGCGGCCAGTTTTGCAGTTACCACCTGTAGTGCAGTGCTCATTACACAGGAAAACTAGGTTTAGGGGGGAACTAGTAATGAGTCAGTGTACACTGGAAAATGATACATGTGTGTCAATAGTGAGAGGCGAATTTTTGTATGCGATTAAGAAGGGGAAATCTACTGTACCAGGGGAGGATGGAGTAGCATATGACATATCGATTGTTTAGGGAGGGGGGCCCTTTTAGACTTATTGAATATGTCTTACTATGAAGGCAGTATTCAGCTCAAGTGGAAAAACTCAGTAATTGTAGCAATACCTAAAAGTAATGGAGATTTTCGACCAATATTCCTAACCTGTTTAAGTAAATGATGGAGGGAATAATATTGAAGATCATTTATCATTTAATTTATGAGTTTATGGGAGGGGAAAAACACTACTGATTGTGTCATGAAGAGTTTGGGTAATTCTGAGACTACATGTAGAACATTTGTTGATTCAAATGGGGCATTGATAGAGCAAATAAAGAAGTTATTCTTGATGAACTTGTTAACTTGGGTGTTTCCGGGAAGTTGCTGAAATGGATTGATGATTATTCAAGTAGCAGAAAGGCTAGAGTTTGATTTCAAGGTTGTTATTCAGAAGAGAGAGACATGGAGTTGGGAATTCTACAGGAAGGTGTCCTCAGTCCTTCCTTTTTTAATATACTAAGGAATACAATAGCTCGGCATGAACTTCCCGGAGATACTTGGGTCATAATATATGTAGATGATATTCTGTTGCAATGTAAAGGTATAAGCAGCATGCAACAGACTTTTGACGCTTTGAGCGTGCTTTGCTGTAGAATGGATATTGTAATTAATGATGAGAAAACAAAGTATCAGGTTAAGAATTTGGAACAGAGAGATTTATTCTTGAATGGAATAAGTTTAGAAAAAGTTGATGTGTATAGATATCTTGGGATGAACATTGGGTACACATGCAGCAGTAGAGTACGGGAGAGACAGAATCTGGAGAAAGCATGCAAAGGGCATTTAAGACCACTGAAAGCTTTAGCGTAGGGAGGAAATGGCGTTGGCATTCCAATTTTAAGGATAGTGTACATCAGCACAGTAGGATCAGTTATTGACTATGCAGCACCTATTCTCATTACGTACAGTAAGAAGGATATTCACAAGCATGAAGTCATACAAAATGACGTCTTGAGAATAGTGTTAGGTTGTCAACGAAACGCTGCAGTACAAATCATGAGAATGGAATTAACTTCACCAAGTACTGATTATAGGATAAAGGAACTTACTGTAGCTGCTGCTCTTAGATCCATTAGAAGAAATGCAGATGACAGACTGTCTCGTGCAGTGACGTATTTGAGTGAAAGAAGAAATCTCAGTAATGTGTCCAAGTATGCAGGGACTTTGTATGATGTTATCAGGGAGCAAGGAATCGATAAACATTGTGTTTCCTTACCAACTTACATAAGTTTTAGACCATGGCAAGAAGGATGCATCGCAGTAGATATCTCACAGCTTGAGTAGAGAAAAGCTGATTGCCATCCCAGCCACTTACGGAACGGTTTTTAGAGAAAATAGTTATCTTCCTCAGAGATAACAATTATTAAAAGGAGTAGTGATAACGCCTCATCCACTTTGGCCGAGTTCCATGCAGTCTGTGAGGATCTTCAGATTGCTATAGAGAAATGTAAAGATACGTATTTCTTTGTGGACAGTTTGAGTGCACTGAAGGCCTTGCAGAGTAAGTACCCATGTAACTGTCGTGCTGTTAACATTTGTAAACATCTGGTTATAGTACTGCAAGAGATTAAATGTGATGTACAATTTATATGGATTCCAACACATATAAGGATTCATTTTAATGAAGTGGATGAGGAGTTGGACAGAAAAGCCACGGAAAAGATGTACATAGATACTGTTAGTTATAAGAGTATAGAAATGATAGAGAATGAAATGAGAAGAATGAGAGAAGAATGGGAAAATGTAAGTATAGGTGTAATTGCTGAACATGGTAAGACTTTACAACATCATTTATAGGTGTTAGATAACACCAGTGTAACTTACGTGGCAAGCCTTGCATCTGTGAATAATGTGCTAATGAGACTAAGACTTGGCAGTTAAACGGAGGGACTGGTCGACCCTGTCAACTCTGCCAAATGAGGGATGGACAGACATTGGAACATCATGTATTAGGTCGTGAAAAAAGAAAATAAATTCAGCAGGACAGAAACAATGAAATTAGTAATTCAAAAGAGAAAGTTTGTTGGATGATTAATAATGGTGTCATTAAAATAATTTTGCACAGTACAGAAATTTTGTCCTAGGGATGTCACATCCATGTAGTGAGTTCAGTGGATTTAGAATGAGGACCATAATATGTTTATTTTCTTTGCACTGTACATATCTTGCAGAAAAGCTATGGTGTTTTTAAATCTTTTGTAAATCCCACTGGGGATGATGAAGATGAGGAGGGGAGTAGTATACTACCCCGTCCTTATCTCGGAGTGCAAAAATGTGTATGTTTGAAGGAACAGTAATTCCAACAATATTATATGGTTGCGAGGCATAGGCTATACACAGAGGTGTACGGAGGAGGGAAGATGTGTTAGAAATGAAACGTTTTAGGACAATATGTGGTGTGAGTTGGTTTGATCGAGTAAATAATGTAAGGGTAAGAGAGATGTGTGATATTAGAAAGAGCGTGGTTGAGAGAGCAGAGGAGGGTGTGTTGAAATGGTTTGGACATATGGAACGAATGAGTGAAGAAAGGTTGACAAAGGGGATATATGTGTCAGAGGTGGAGGGAACAAGGAAAAGCGGGAGACCAAATTGGAAGCAGAAAGATGCAGTGAAAGGGATTTTGAGTGGTTGGGGCCTGAACATGCAGGAGGGTGAAAGGTGTGCACATTATAGAGTGAAATGGAGTAATGTGGTATTTTGGGGTCAACGTGCTGTCAGTGGACTGAACCAGGACATGAGAAATGTCTGGGGTAAACCATGAAAAGCTCTATGGGGCCTGGATGTGGATAGGGAGCTGTGGTTTCAGTGCATTACACATGACAGCTACAGACTGAGTGTGAGCAGATATGGCCTTTTTTGTCTGTCTCCTGGCACTACTTTGATGCAGGGGATAGTGATGCTGCTTCCTGTGGGTCGGGGTGGCACCAGGAAGGGATAAGAGTGAGTAAGTATGAATATGTACATGTGTATATTTGTACATGTATGTGTATGTATTATCCCTGGGGATTGGGAAGAAAGAATACTTCCCACGTATTCCCTGCATGTCATAAGAGGCGACTAAGAGGGGAGGGAGCGAGGGGCAGGAAATCCTCCCCTCCAGTTTCTGTTTTTCTAAAAATGGAACAGAGAAGGGGCTAAGTGAAGATTTTCCCTCTAAGGCTCAGTCCTCTGTTCTTAACGCTACCTCGCTATCGTGGGAAAAGGTGAATATGTATGAGAGAGAGATGTGTATTTATATATGTATTTGTTGATATGTACATGTTGATGTATGTATATGTATGCTTATGTGCATGTATGTGTGTTTATGAGCGGATGGGTCTTTTCTCGTGTGTTTCCTGGTGCTACCTCGCTGATGCGGGAGACAGCGATGAAGTATAATAAAATAAATAAATATTTCTTTTTGTGAAATTCCTTCAAGTAGTAAAATACGAAGCACAGAGTGCTCTACTGGAAATAGTGCTTGCAGCAAAAGAAAGATGATTCTGAGGTTGAGGCAAACAGTCCTACTCCTCTTCCCTTTCCCTTCCAGTAACTTCCTCAAATCTCCTAAGAAAGTACCTCATACAGCAACAGACAGTCTCTGCTGGTAGAAATACCATCATCACTATTTCTATTTCTCTGCCTTATTTCTAATATCCTTATCAATATCTTAGCATACCATCATCACTATTTCTATTTCTCTGCCTTATTTCTAATATCCTTATCAATGTCTTAGCATACCAGTAAAAAATTTATATTAAAACACAGAAAGAATTTAAAAAGTTTCAGCATTTTTAATTAAGGTTTTTAACATGCTTTAGGATGGAAACTTTTATGCTGGGATGCATCACCAATTATATAATGGGAAACTATTACAAAAATTGCCAAACAAAATTTGACTATGTGGACAAGTTTTCGTCAATGCATCTATTCCGTCTAGTGAGAGATGGATGCATCATACAACACTACATGATGACAGAGAAATCCACGCAAAGGATATATAATGATTAAAGTGTCCATAACAATTCATTAATGATATAGATTTACTGAAGACCAGAGATTCCCACTTACCACATCTACTTTGGTCAATTTCTGAACTACAGCTGCTCCTACTAATGTCTGCAGAAGTCACATGTCTGACTAAAATTGCATTGCCTGGGACATCTCGATCCTCCTTCTCCTGTGGCATCTTTATATGCTGTAAAAGATGCAGAATAAAAATTTACTACAATTACCACTGAATCTAAAACACTGTAACAGAATACATATATATGTTTTTTAGCAACTTAATAAACACCAAAATCTGGCAAATTTCACCAATATTTAACATGTAAATTAGTATTCCTGCTTTATTTAGGAAAAGGGGAAATAAAAAACATATAGTTTTCCCCACACAGTACCTCCTTAGTAATTTCAATACTGCAAAAAGAGCATCTTGATACAAACCACAGAATACCACATGCTAAAGTCAGGATGGACATCAACAAATTACATGGTACCATGCGTAAAACTTTCAACAGGATTCTTCTCAAAACTTTACGGACAAGAATATGCATTCAACACCCCAGAAAAAATGGCAATTTAATCCCAGTAGCATATACATCTTAACCCTTACATGAAAGTATTGGCTGGAAACTTTTATCATGCATGCTTTAAGAAAAGTAGAATTTTTTCATTTATGAAATAATGGACAGGTACGCAAACATACAAGAAAATATACACAAAGTAACATGATTAATTTTCTGTTGGCCTGGAAGAGTGCTGGATATGTAGTAGATGTGGCTGACATCTGACACCTTGAGATAAGAGGGAAGGACATGGAAGTGTTGTTTCCTTCCTTCTCTTGAAATTGGTATTGCACTACACTAATTTTTTTTGTACAAGCACAACACTGGTGGTGAATAAATATAGAAATACTACACTGAGTACACTAAAAATGAGTGGGAGGAGGGGGTAAGGCTAGCATGTTTGGGGAAATCCTTCCTCATTTCAGTATAAGAAGGAAGGACATGGTAGTCTTGTTTGTTTGCATCAAGCTGTACTCTTATGTCCTACACAAGCACAGCAGGGTGATGAATAACATAAGTGTATATACATTACATTACCATGTACACACTAAATGACATTCAATGCACTACTTTATACAAAGCACTATGCTTGAAATATTCTTGCTCTTTAGTATCATCTGTTACCATAATCCTCCATTACATCTCTGAAAATTAGGTGCAGTTCTATAGTATCTTGCTCCACATGACTATACAAAACCTTTGTTTGAGTGCACTGGGGTCCTGTGCTGGCCTCCCTTCTGCTTTATCCTACTATAAAATCTGGAACTATTTCTTCAATTTCATGTTAAACTTCTTCACTTTCCTAACCATCTCAAAAAGACAAGTGTTCCTCCTTATCATTTATCTAACAATCTAAGTAATTTTTGTTGGGTCATTGAACACATGAACTCAATAGTCAATGGATGTGCACCTACATTGTTGATTATAAGGGTAATGAGAAGAGCTGAAGTTTTCCTGAGCTTGTCAGGTAACAGAAGAATTCTCTATGAGCTACTAATAGTACAATAAGTTAACTAGATATTTAGAAAGGGAAGTACAGCTAATTTGTTACATGATGATGGCAGCTGTTTAATGAAGAACACCACATACTGCATCTGTTTTGTATAGTTCTGTATTTACTATTTTCTGTAAAAGTTTGAGATTGCACTGTATGTGGGAGCAAAGTAAGGTGAGCTCCTCTGAGGCAGGAAGATCCTTGAGAGTGCTGTTCTTCTGGAAAATGATGATGATACAGCACTGTTGAAGGTGACCTCCCGCTGGCAGTTATCACTTGCTGGCAGAGTCTAGGAGCATGCAGAGCATTATACTTAAAAAATTTCAAAAGCATATGTAAGTATGAAACCACATAATATAAAACAATCACCCTAAAAGTAGGGTGAAGATTAGTACATCAAAGTTTTTGTGGAAGACTACAGCAATGAATTATTCACTTTACAACAAAAAGGCAAGTACTGTACAGTATTCCCTCATGAGAAGCTTTCTTCAGATATCACTGACAAAATGGTGACATGAAAATATGAGTATTTCAGTTACATTTTTGTGAAATGTGGAAAATTTACTTAAAAGTTATGTAAATCATAAATCAGAATCTTAACTTCAATAAAGCTTAGACTATAGCTCATGTGATGTCCAGTAATTTTCTAACCTTGTATATGTAGCTAATATAGCTACTTTAGCTGTAGCAAATCTACAAGTACAATTTCAGGCATCACTATCAATATAACTTAGTGTTAGCCCTTGCATTATCTTATCTACAGTCTATTTGACTACAATTATTCACATGATACTTTCACAAAAAAATATATACTGATGAACATGAACACCCTTTTACCTACTTCTTATTCCTAATAAAATTTTTACACTTGGCAACTAGTCAAAATCCAAGATGAATTTCAAGACCATTAGGACATACATGCATCCATCTATCTATCTAAATCTCTGATGTCTCTTCCCAACTGGAACTCTGGCCACAGCAATAGAGTCTCCATAAGAGTGAACTCCAGTACCAATTCTTAACATTTACCCCTGGCAGAGGGCAACTCTAGTAGTGTTTGCAGGGGCTCCTACCTATAACCTAATGTTCCTACCGACTACATCTATCTAATGCTCCTGCCTAATGTTCCTATCTCCTACTTCTACCTAACATTTCTACCTAATGCTACAGACTAAAAGTTCCCTCCTACTACTTCTACCTACTGCTCCTACCATTTTGCCAAAAGGCAGGGCTAGCGTATAGTGCTCACCGCAGGAAAATCTAGAGTTACAAAGAATGAACTGTGTGCGTTAGGTGTTGTCAAGTGTTATGTATGGCAAGGAGAGAATGTGTGTTTCTGGACAGAATGCTAGTAGTCCATGTGTAGGTGAGGCAGAAAGAACAGACAGCTACCTGGGCCGGAGGATTGCAACTTGGCAACCACTGACATACATAAGTTTAAACACTAAATGTAGCCCATACTGCAAACCCAAGTTAACTATTAACAAAATTAGTAATCTCATCAATTTTCATCCAGAGGCAACACAATTCAGTAAGGCAAGAGGTTGGTTGACCTGAGGACTTAAAATAAAAATAAAAGTATTCTCATCAAGTTTCATCAAAAATCCAGTGAAAATGGACTTACCTCTAAAATGAATTTAACACATGTGCAAATCAGCCTGTGCAAATCAGCCTATCCCTGAGCATGGGCAAAAAATTAATAAAAGGAGTAGCTTGACTTCTTACGCAAATCACTACCTTCTGAGATCACCCACTCCCTTATCTAAAAATAATGGGAGACCTCCTGTGGGAACCTTACATGAGTTTACATAAGAAAGACTGACAAGTGGGTTGTCGGGGGGGAGGGGGGGGAGGGGGGGTCTAACTTAGCAAGAAAATGTAATTCCACTCAGCAATTTTTAAAGCTATCACCGACTCCCCACTGCTGCACATTAGCCTTTTACTGTCCCCATCACTGCTGCTGTTTACGCAGTTCATATATCTTTGGCGTTTTCTCAGAGTATACCTGAATTTATGAAATATTTGTCTAAGGACTTTTGAAAGTATTTATGGTCTTAACATTCACTACATCCGACGGTAACTTATTCCAAAGCTCATCACACCTATAGGATTAAAGCTTTTTCCCACGTCTGTACCAAATCTTTTAACTTTGAGTTTTATTCCATTTGTCCTGGTAACCATATTTTCTTGTATTTTGAAAATATGTTTGTGATTTATGTTATTAAACTTGTTGAGAATTTTAAACACTTGGATTAAGTCTCTGATCCATGTACAGAGTTCCTTAGCAGTACTGTGTGCTTTGAGTTTATGTAAAAGCCTCTTGTGAGATACTTTATTGAAAACCTTTTGGAAATCTAATACAACAGAAGGTACTTTTTTTATCCCAATTCTGATAAATAACATTAAAAAATACCAGCAAATTCATCAGGTAAGATCTATTGTAGAAGCCATGTTGGTTGTCCGATATAAATTTGTGATCTAGAAATGTGACAACTTTATCTTGTATTATTTTTTCCAACATTTTACCAGACACTGACATAAGGTTAATTGGGTGGTAGTTCAAGATACATTTTCGTCTAATTTTTTGTATTTAAGAGTAACATTTGCTAGTTTCCTGTCAGTTGGCACCTGACCATGCAGCAGAGATTTGGTGTTTATTTTTTGGAGCTAAGTTGTTTCCAGTTCGCACCTGACCATCCAATAGAGATTTGGTGAGTATTTTTGATATGGGGTATATCAGCTGTCTCGTGACCTCTTAAAAATCTTGGTGCTAAGTTATGAGGGCCGTTGGATTTGTTAGGATTTAATTGGTCCAGGTAATTAAGTACTTCAGGGCTCTTTAATTCTCTAACCTTCAACTCTTCTTCATCAGATCCTTGAAAAATTTTCACTGGTTGTGGTATTCGAGATATTTCTTCAATTGTGAATAAAGAGTTAAAAGAATAATTTAGTATGGTAGCCATTTCCTTTTCATCAGTAGTTACTATGTCATGTTCATTTTGTAATGGTTCAATTCCTTTATTTACTGTCTTCCTTTGTCTTACATATTTAAAGAATTCCTTTGGATTATTCTTAACTTTCAAGGAAATCCTTATTTCTTCCTCACATTTCCTCTGCCTTATGACCTTCTTACACTCTTTGAATTTTGATTAATTCCTGGCAATTTTCATCGGTTCCCATTGATTTCGGTGGAGGAAATCACATAAAGTAGTGACTTGCAATAAAAGTGAAGGTCAGAATCATTCAAAAGACATCTAAAACCATCGGAAAAACAATTTCAATCACACCAAAGCTAACCTAACGATATTTTTTTTTTTTTTTTTTTTTTTTTTTTTTTTTTTTTTTTTTTT
>JAYMFT010009357.1:0-16955 GCA_038088735.1 Panulirus argus
AACTATGACCTGGCTCATTTCAAGAGACATGTTTTTCACTTTCTCAAAAACTTGTAAATACTTTCCGTCTGTTTTTCCCCTTTCTCAATTCTCTCTATACTTCAGTTAGGGCCTGGCCTTGATGTGCAATTTTGTCCATGACTGGAGTCTTGAAAAAAAAAAAAAAAAAAAAAAAAATCATAGATACTGAGATATCAGAAGATGATATGATTTAAGATAACTGATCAGCTCAAAGAAACTTTAGCTCCAGAACAAGATGTAATCCCAACCAACTTTCTTAAGAAAACAAAAACAGCAGTACCGAAAACAATGATGTTACTGATGAGGCAAAGTCTGATCAAAAGCAAAATGCACATTCACACATGGCATATGCAACACAAATGTGGATCCATGCTAATAACTAAACAGCAAAAAACAGCAAGCTGGACTTCACATGTAATATGTCTTTGAAAGAGTAACAAAAGTACACAGAACATCTGATTAAGAACACCTAAATAAATGAAGGTAAAACGAATTTATACCTGGAAAAAAAGTCACATCCAATCATTAGCCCATTACAATAACAAGAATAGAGAATGGATAAGGTTTCTCCCAATTTTGACAAAGTATGCCACAGAACACTATTAAAGAAGAAAGTACCTATACAAAACATTAAGGTTGTGACATGAGGATGGATTAAAGATTTTTACCAAAGATTTTTACCAAAGAGAAAGTTCAAAATAGAACCAAGTCTTATGAAGGTGTCCTATCTGGGATATCACAGAAAATGGAGTTCATCTCAAGTCTTATTTATAATAATGATATCAAATATTGAAAGAAAATTAACAGAAAGCACAGCAAATTTTGCTGATGATGCCAAAGGAAGCAAAATGATTGTATCAAAAGCTGATCACAGGGTGATGCAAAAAGACTAAACAGAATACAAACGAGCAAAAGTGAACCTTATGGAATGTAAAAAAGATGAATTTGAGTAAATGCAGTCTCAAACGACTAAAAATACATTGCTGGACACCATATACAGGCCAAACTGAATAATCAACAGGAAGTGAAATGTTAAAGATTTGGGTGTCATCATAAATGAGAAATTAGAATTCAGAGAAAATAAAAAAAAAACAATAGTAATAAGTAGTATGATTTTGAGAAATTTCACCATGGGATGGAATACCACAGATGAAAATGTTTAATATACACATATGAAGCTGTATCATTGTAAATGGACAAAAACCACTAGTCTATCAATCAACTTCTTGCTCTAAAGGGGTTGATCACCCATTTCTTGTAGTTGCTTTCCTTCTAGCCCATATCAACTTTGAAATCACTTCGTTACACTCTTTACATTAACTTTGAACTCACTACCCTGCACTCTTTAAGGTACTCTTATAGCTTACTTCTCAAAAGAAATGCCACCCCTTCTTCTGCTCTTATACACTCACTATCTCCAGTCTTCATTCCCTGAACAATCCTAAAACACTCTACCCTCTTATCCTTTAACTAAGTTTTGCTCAGGGCCACAACATTCAGGTTTCTCTCATTAAAGAAAGCATCCATCTTTCCCTTCTTTTCATCCTGAATATAACCATACACATTCAGACATCCCAGCCCATGCCTTAAAAAAAAAAAAATACAAATTATAAAAATACATACTCACCTGATTCTCCTTTGTTCCTGTTTTTCTAAAGTAATAATACAAGTGGGGAAGGTTTCCAGCTCCATGCTTCCACCACTGTTAGTTCCCTCATAAGAAAGAGATACAGGAGTAGTATTCTTTCTCTCTAATCTCCAGGCATTTAATAAACCAATAAAATTCTGTAAAAGTCTGATACATATTCAATAGGAGGGAACATTAAACGAAAAATCAATTATACTAACCCTCAAAAGATAATCTATTCTTATGTGGAACTTTCTTATAGTACACTACTCGGAACAGTCTCTTTAAGTGGTAGGCGTTCTTATGTGGAAAATGCTGAGCTATAGGGTGCCAGTCAATGGCATTAATGGTGTCTACATCACTGTTGTAAACCCTGTAAATCGCAGGAACATATTAGTTCAATCCATGAGCTTAAGAAATAATGAATATTGCAAAGAGTGTTCTCTCTGGTCTTAAATAACAACCTAAATGTTCATAAAAAATAAGCATAAAAATGCTGTCTATCTAAAAACACAGTACAAGTAGTCATCGACTTACGACCTATGTGACTTACGAATGACTGCATTTACGACCACTTCCGTATGACAGTTTCGGGCCAGCTCCTGGTGCTGCCTGGAGGCTGGGAAGCTAAGTGCTGGGGACGCTCACATCATTCAAGCGCCCCAAACAAAGCTCCCAGCACAACACACTTCCTCCTGTGTTTGTTTGTTTTTCACTTTGGAAATTTAAGGAAAATGTCATTTTCTACTCAACCTGCCAAGGTAATTATAACATAGGTCAACTTACGACCAGATCGACTTACAACTGGTCTGTCAGAACCAATCGCAGTCATAAGTCAAAGACTACCTGTACATGCAGTCTCTCTATCACACACGCCTATATTTTACATCCCTGTACACTCCTTCCACATCACTCTTAACCACCTTCAGTTTATCCTTCATTTAACTTTATTCATTACACTTTCCATTTCCATCTTCTAATTGTTCTTCCACCAACCATTTTTCTTTCATAATGACAGGTATGAAATCTCTTCCTATCTTCAAACTTAAGCACTTCATTTAAAATCAGTAATCTTTAAACTAAAGAACATTAAAGTTATGTACAATACTAACAGCAATAAAGAATTTGGTGGAAACATTAGGTACAAGTAGTAGGTTGGGGCATTTGGTGAGAGCATTAGGTAGTAGTAGTAAGTTGGAACATTAGGTACGAACATTAGGTTGAAGTTGTCAGCAAGAATATTAGGTAGGAGCCTTTGGAAATGCTGCACTAGAGTTTCCCCCTGCTGGTGGCCTGTTAAGGGCAAAGCACTAAAGGGTAAGAAGTGGCCCTAAAGTTCACCAGTTATGGAGAATCTTTTGCCAGGGCCACCCCAATGAGGGAGTTCCCAGAGTGAACGGGCATCAGAAATATAGATAGATTAAGAGATACTAAAATCATTCAAATCAATGCACCATTTGGCTATTCAACTTACATTTCAATAATCTTTGCGCCATCTATTCTGTTCTGTATTCTTTTACTAGCATCATTTTCAGCTAATTCCCGTTCCACACGTTGCCTCAAGTTCCTGTAGTTACGAGTCTAAAAAATACAGAAATAGTACATAAACTAGTTGATATTAATCAATAATTAGCACCTACACTATGAAACCATTACTAGTGTAAGGGAGAAACTGCAAAACACAGCAGGTGATGAAATGGACTAAATCTAAGAAATATCTTTTATCAATCAGGGAATGTTTCTGAGCAAATTAAGAGACTAAAAAACAAATTCAAAATTTTGAGGAAAAAGATAAAATTGGCAGCTTTTTTATACATGTTCATTGTTTCCTGTAATAATGAGGTAAGACCAAGAACAGATGAAGAAATGGCCTCATACCCTCACATCTATTCTGTCTGTCATGTATAATGTAATGAAACTAAAGTTCCCTATTCACAACAAAGCTCCACAGAATCTTGCTGTGTTTTCCCCCAGCTGCTTCACATGCCCTGGTTCTGCCCAACAATAGCACACTGTCCCCTGTATACCAAACTGATCTAATCTGCTTTACCTTTTTTATGGCCCCGCACCCTACTGCATGTTCAAGCCCCAACCCTTCAAAACATCTTTCACTCCGTCCTCCTTAATTCTCCCTGGTTTACCCTATTTACCTTGTTCCCTCCACTTTTGACATGTATACCCTCTAAATATCCTTTCCTCACTCATTCTTTTCACATGTTCAAACTATTTTGGCACATCCTCTTCAGATCTCTCGTACATACATGAATAAAAGCAAGGTACTGGGACAGGTTAGTTGGGGTGTGAGTTTGAATGGAGAAAATTTGGAGGAATTGAAGTGTTTTAGATACCTGGGAATGGACATGGCATTAAATGGAACCATGGAAGCTGAAGTGATTCAAAGGAGCGGGTGAGGGGGCTCAGGTTCTGAAAGCACTGAAGAACGTGTGGAAAGAGAGTTTATCTGAGAGGGCAAAAATTGGTATGTTTGAAGATGCAGTAGCCCAACAATGATATATGGATGCTAGGCATGGGCTACTGATAAGGATGTAAGTAGGAGAGTAGATGAGTTGGTAATGAAGTGTTTAAGGACAATATGTGGTGTAAGGCTGTGTGCAAAGTTAGAGAGAGTGGTTTGGTGAAGAGAGAAGAGGTGGTGAAACCCTTGCGGAAGATGAAAACCAGCAAGGTGGTGGGAGTGGATGGTATTGCAGTTGAATTTATCAAGTAATGGGGGGTAACTGTGTTGGTGATTGGTTGTTAATGATATTCAATGTATGTATGGTGAAGTGCCTGAGGACTGGTGGAATGCATGTACAGCGCCACAGTACTGAGGCAAAGGGGATAAAGGCGAGTGTTCAAACTACAGAGGCATAAGTTTGTTGACTATACGTGGAAAATTGTATGGGAGGGTATTGATTGAAAGGGTGAAGGCATGTACACTGCATCAGATTGGGGAGGAGCAGTGTGGTTTCAAAAGTGGGAGAAAAAACAGCTGGGTTAACTGTGGACCAACTGTTGCAACCAAGATTCTAACCCACGCACTTTATCCCAGGCAGCCCATGAATACGTCATGGACTGCTACACCCTTTAGGTCAGTGAGGAGTGTTCAGATATCATTCTGCATGAACTGTCCTTCTGTGCACTGTGATACTGATTATCACATACAGATTAATTAATTCTGTTTGAGATTTATGTTCACCTACAATGCTTTCTGCAAGAATGTGAAGCACAAATTCCCTATTTCTCAAAAATTTCTGCTTGTTAGAAACATTTACTTACTCTCACATACGGCATAATTTTTATCCACTGAATTTTGTTTTCAAAAGCTTCCTTCAATGACTTCACTTTATGGACATCATAAATCCCTCTTCTCAGTCTTACTGACTCTTCTTCAGTCCATGTTCCCGTTCGCACTGCAACAAAATAATGCAAAAACACTCTTTAATGATACTAATGACAAAAAGTATTTATACTCAACTTTTACAATTCTAGAAAGCACAACAGAAACTTGTAGCATCAAATAAAACACTCACAAGTCTGAATATTAATTCTAAAACAATGGGGTAACTAATATCAATACATATATAATTAGAACAACTCATGAAAGTGAATTATGTAGTAGATAAGCTTTAGACTGATACAGCAGTAAATGATTCTTATACAAATCTGTCATAGAAAACTTCCTAAGGATGCCTGAAACTTGTACATAAACATACCTGGATAAAAACCTGCACAAGGAATGGCAAAGGAATGGGGTGGAGGGGAGTGATAATTAGTGGAGTCATGGGAAGGAAGGGGAGAGATGAGGGAGAAGGAATAGAGAAGGGGAATGAAGATGGAGGGAGGGATGGAATAGAAAAGAAAAGACAAGATGCATGAAGGAAGGGAGAGCAAGGGGGAGGGAAGAAGGGATGGTGGAAGGTGGAGCAGAAGTGAAGGGAAAGAGAAATGGAGGGAAGGAGAGGCAGGGAGGAAGGCATAGTAAAAAGGTGTGGAAGGGAGGAAAAGTGAGCTAAAAGTAAGTAACACAGGGAGGACTGAAGGGCCAAATGGAAGGGGGAGAAGGCTAATGAGAAAGACAAAAATTTAAGGGAAGGAGAAAAGCGATAAAAGAGACAAAAACGGAACAAACATTAGACACAGAGGAAATAGACAGCTGGAGAAGATGTGAGGAGTGGAAGGAGGGGAAAAAATGGAAGGAAAGACAGAGATAGAGGAGAGGAAAATAAAAAGAAAATGGTGGAAGAGAATGGAGAAAGGGAAGGGATGGGAAATGATATAGAGAGAGGAGATAGAAGAGAGAGGAGAGGGCCAGCAACCTATAATGAGGTAACCTGCTGATGGAATTAAGAATTTTTCCTCATTTCTAATCAGTTAATAAAAATTTATGAATTAAAATAATTACAGGGTTACAAATAAGAGTAATGCTTGGTCATTTCTGATATCAGAAGATAGTTTATACCAATGTTTAACCATATTTGTAAAGTTTACACCTATGTTGACCCTTAACTCTTAAACAGTGGTATTCCTATCCTCATTCATTCCCTTCAAGAAAACATATCCCTTGCACAATATGTTTGTAACATACATTATTAAAGAAAATATCCAAAAGAATAAGTATGCTTTCCTCAATATTTGTGGGGAGTATGACCTTACACAATTTTTTATTTCTTTTTTAAGGCGTTAGTTCACAATGCACATATCATATGGGTATCTTTTACAAATTTTTCACAGATCATATAATTCTCAGAAGGCAACTGAAGGGGGGTATGAGCTGGGGAGGGCTGGAAACCTTTCCCTCCTTCTACTTTTAATTTCAAAAAGTTGGAACAGGAGATGGAGCTAAGCAGGGAGTGCTCATCTTCCTTGAAGACTCAGGATGGGGTGTCTGAATGTGTGTTGATGTAACTAAGATAAGAAGTTGGGAGTTATTAGTAGTGTTTGAGAAGAGGAACCTAAATGTTCTAACTATGAGTATAAAAAACTATAGGGGAAGTGGAGAGAATGGTTTTGGAAATGTCTTCAGGTTACAGTCAAGGTTAAGTGTGAGGGCAAGAGCTAAGAGATGGGTAACACCGTTGTGGGAATGTGTGAAAGTGAGCCCAAGACTAATGTTAGTAAAAATCAAAGTAGATTATGATAGGTGGGTGATTATTGATGCTTAAGCACCTGGAAATGAGAGGACTATGGAAGAGAGACTAGTGTTTTAGGAGGAGCTGTGTGAGTGTTCTTATGCAAGGGATTATGTAATAATGATGAGTGATTAGAATGCAACAGTGGGTAATAAGGCAGTTTATGGTAAAACTGGGGGGAAAGGGGTACAAAATGCTGTGCTTAAGAATGGTGAGCAGCTTGTAAAGTTGTGCAGAGAATAAAGACTGGTAATTGGGATTACCTGGTTTAAAAAGAAGGACATACATAAGTATGCATGGATGAGTGTGAAAGATGGTAAAGGTACACTACTGGATTAGGTACTAATTGACAGGTGTTCGAAGGAGAGACTTAGATGTGAATGTGCTAAAAAGGGCAGCTTGAGGGATGCATAATCATTACTTGCTGGAGGCAAAGGTGAAGGTTTGTATTGGCTTTAGGAATAGAGGAAATAATATAGGTGGGATGATGGCTGTGAAAATGAGTGAGCATGAAGAAGAGGCTTGTGAGAAACGATACCTGGAGAGATTGATTGCAAAATGGCTAAAGGTAGGATCAAATGAAGTTAGGGGTGTAGGCAAGAAATGTGAAAAATTTAGGGAAGCAGTGCTGGCACGTGCACGAGAAGTGTGCAGCATGCTAAGGGTAGGAGATGGAAAGTTGAGAAAGGGCGGTAAACAGTACAATGAGGAGGTGAAGTTGCTAGTGGAGGAGAAAAGAGAAATGTATGGCCATTCTTTGCATGGATGAAGTACAAATGATTGGAAGATGTGCAAGAAAGTAACTGGAGGTCCAGGATGAAAAAGAGGGCAAATTAAAGTTGAGGTGAGCAAGTATCAGCATAATTATTGGAGAATAAGACAATATTTTGGGAAGAGGTTATCGGTATGCAAAAAAACAGAAAACATATGGGAACATCAGTGGAAAGGGGCAAATGGGGAAGTGCTAACAGAGAGAAATGAGGTGACGAGATGGAGTGATTATTTTGAAGGTATGTTTAACGTGTTTAATGATAAGGTGGTAAGTATGGGACATTTTGGTCATGGAAAATGGTTTGGTGAAAAGAGAAGAGGTGGTGAACGTCACATATGATGAAGTGGGGCAGAGCAGGTGAAGCAAATGGGATTGCAGTTGAACTTCTTAAGAATGGAGAAGATTTATTTCTAATTAGAATGAAATCACCCCTCGAAAAACCCATAATCACCAAATACTTACATAAATAATGAGGATCCATACTTTCAGCCTAGGCCTGCCCACTATAATTAAAAACCCTCGTCACTAACATGGCAAAAATTATTCTGCTTCTCTGTATATTTTCTTCACTAAAGAGAAATTCAAGAGGGAAAAAATATTCTTGGTTTTTGCTCATGAAAATACAAAAAAGAGAAACCTTGTGCAATGAAAGAGATTAATGGTTAAGGGCTGGCCTCATAGAGGATGTCTTTCTGTGAACAAGAGCCTACGACAAATAAAACGGATATCTATACATGTTTATGCTTTTCAAAAAACTAGCTACACATAAACCAACAAAATTCTTACATTCAACATTCTGCATCCACATATGTGTATAGAAAAAAGATAAAAATTGTTCTATTGTGTGGTATCCAACTATTAGTTCAACTCCAGGAAAGCAGTTGCCATACATTTTCAGCATCAACATCAATTTTCCTAAAGTGCGTCCTGATATCTTCGCATGCGTTTTAATTAATGTGTTGTTTTTCAAATAGGTGGACATATGCTTCAATCTCTTAAGAACCTGTGAAAGAGAAAATCAAGTGAAAGAGAAAACTAATATAAAACAAATACATATTATACAAATCAGTTGTAAAACATCCCTTAGAGAATCATTTCATTTGAAAATACCATTCATTTATCAAAGTATTGTAAATACAAATCATTAAAGATAAATTTTCAGTCAAATAAATAATAGCCAGTGATGTAAGAGAAACATATCTGAAGTAAAGAGCATCTGCTTAGGCCCTTCCATATCTCCAGAGCCACTGTTATCAATCAAAATAATATATATAGTTAATCTTACCATGATAGTATGATATGTCTGTTGTCAGTGTTGCAAAACATATACCTATTAGGTACTAACAATCTGAACTCCCCCATTAAAATTATAAAACCTAAACCAAAATTTTCAGGATTCTTCTGGCATGGATATTAAGTTTGATGATGGCACTTTGCTAAAAAGGTGAGATGTTAAAGTTTGTTTCTCTTTTCTCTAAGATTGCAGGGGGTATCCAGCAAGCTATGAGAGAATCTCCATGATTTTTAGGGGTTAAAAGCCTCTAATTCCTCTACATTCTGGGGAAGAAAATGTCCTCATATTTTGCTAACTACCCATTCAGCAGTGGCAGCCCTGGCTTGCTCTGGGTACAAATCCCTCCAATCACCTGTTACTATACTGTGATGGAGTCAATGACCTGCCAGCTATCAGGCCACACTAGGCTGACCACCACATAATTCTTCAGAACAAGGACATCATCCCAACAGTGATACCATCGGTTAATGGAAAAGTTTTCCAAAAAAAAAAATTGTTTGCAGAACACTTCACTAGAGAGAAACAGCCAATCATTCATCAAAACCCATTTTTCTCTCCAGGTTCATTTTATCCCATGAACTATGACATCATAACAACATAGAACTAAGACGGTTAAAGAAAAACTTTCATACCAAGAAAACTAAATACTGCATAAAATATACCTTAAGGTTATCTTGAGGCATATTAGTGATCCTCCATCCCGCAAGACTGATCCTCAGTATCTAGACCAAGATACTGTTTAACAATAGTATTGAGGAATGTCAAAGGTCCCTGTAAATATCCTCCAAGGAAAAGTTTCCTCAAGAAGGCAGTCCAGAAGTACACTTCTGATATCATGGATCTGACATACAGGTCAGAATAAGCCAACAAAACAAGTCTTTTCACCCAAAATAAAATGTTCCCTTAGAGAGGGGTTTTAAACTGCCTAGGAAAAGAAAAAATGGGCTTCCCCTTGCTAATCTCTGAAGACCTGAAGGTATTCTCAGATACATTTAACATGACAAGTCAGGAAGTTCCTAAAAAGTAGTTTTCAAAGAGGCAACATATAGATATTCACAGCTTGAAAGCTTAATCTTTCCAGAACCCCAGGTTGGAAAGATCGTTACCATAGATACATGGTCACTGAAAATTAGAGCTCTATGGTTGGACTGCCAGAGAATCCTTGCCTGTAACACACCATCCTCAACTTAGCCATCCTCAACTTAGTCAGCAAAGGGTTGAGAGGGTGGACAGGTCTCCTTAGGAATAAAACCTGCATAACTATCCCAAGCAAGTCCCAAAGAGGTTAATCCCAAAGCCAATGAATGGGCCATAGTGCTCTTGTAAGATACAAAAGCATCAAAAGCTCATTTTAAAGGATAAAATCCTAAAGAAAGAGATTTAAATACTTTTGATAATCTGAATATTTAAGAAACAGTTGAAAATTCCAAACTGATTCATACTGTTTTTGAGCAGATGCAAGAACATAAGGAAACAAATTCCCAGATTTAAAGCTGCAAAAGTTTTGAGAAAATTCATACTTTTAAGTTCCAAAACCTGACCTGACCTGAGGGGAACAGCAAAACTGTCTCCCACTTGGAGCTACCAAGGTCACTACTCTCTCCTGCAAATTATTATTACCATCATTAATATAATTATCAATATAGTTATCATTATCACTATTACAACAATTAGCATCAGTATCATTATTACTATCATTATGATAAACCATTAACATTATCATCGTCCATCTATCTATATCTCTAAACACCCATTCCCTTGGAAACTCCCTGAAGAGGGTGGCCATGGCAAGTCTCCATAATTGTTGAATTCCAATGCTGATTCTTAGCCTTTTGTGCCTCACCCTTAATAGGGCACCACCACAGGGCAATTCCAGAACAGTGTTTTCAGTGTTATTACTATTATTATGATAAATTATGAAAATCCAAAGAGTTTTGGGAGATGAAGACCTCCCTGACCATTGACTGCCTACCAACTACTACCTACTGTATATCATATCTCTCCAATTCACAGTATCTCACCCCATGTGTGCCCTACATTCTCCTGCAAGTTATTATTGTTGTAATCATTAATATAATCATCAATATCACTATCATTATCACTATTATTATGACAAATACAATCACCTCTAAAATTACTGGCAGACTGCTCAACTGCATCATTCAGAATTTGGTTTACCATGTAAAAAACAAAATCAAGTTATGTTCTTACTGAAGCTGGTGATCGTTCTGGCAAGCCTTGCGATAGGTAAAGAGCAAATCTTCTTTCATTACGAATGTCTAAGTAACGAAAGACCCTGAATGTAAAGAAACCTCCTTCATTATATATTCTTGCTGTTCTTAGTCCTACCATGGGACGTAAGTCATAAAATTCATATTCCTGAAAAAGATGAAAGCTTGTATTACTTATATGCTCACAGTACCTTATTCTAATACAATCAAATAATATAAGGCAGTACATACATGTATCTAGCAATATCTCTGACACCCATTCCCTCTAAGAACTCCCAACAAGGGGATTGCCGTGGCAAAAGAGTCTCCACTTATCCCTGTTCTTACATGCCTCCTTCGCACACACCATTCCCTGAAATCTATAGGAACAATAACTTTTCTCTAATGTTGGAGGTTACAGTCATAGACAAAAGCCCACTACACAGTCAGGCCTTAACAGAAATACAAAGAGGTTAATGAAAAGTACGAAGAAGAGATGAGGGAAGTATTTATGAAATTTGAAGAAAATGAAAAACTGTCTTGTAAAATGTGTTAGGTCATAGTTTTTTGTTTATTTTCCCATTGGTAGCTACAGTCACAGACAAAAGTCCACATCAAGGCTGAGACTTAACTGAAATATAGAGAAGATAATGAAAGTGGAAAAAAGAGACAAGGAAAGTATTCATGAATTCTGGAGGAAGTGAAAAACCTGTCTTTTAAAATGTGCCAGGTCACAGTTACTGGGAAAGACCTGAGAAGGTAGAGAGTTCCAAAGTTTCGGGGCGTAGGAAAAGAAGCAGTCATCAAAATGGCCCACTGATTTGCGTGGTCTATGACATAAGAATGAGAACTGGCCCCAATTACATACATGAAATCATATTTTGTGCTCAGACACAACAGGATTGTTCTTCAAGCACCCGTGTGGCCAATGGTGAAATCTGCCTCAAGCACCTTCTAAAACAAAACAGGCCCCTAGCAACACTTCTCAGACAACAATGAAGCCAATTCCCAGTTTCTGCTTTGTGTTATCACTATATGAAAAAGTTAGCCTGTTTTCCAAGGCAATCCAAAGGGGAACTGTATGAAGTGCCAAGCTGTGCAGTAACCACACTTTCTCACAACCTTGTACTGTATCTCTTTCTGTGAAACATTTTCCTCAAGACCCTTCCCTAAATGTGATCTCTTCATAACAGTACATGAAGTGTATTAAGATGTCCAATGATTTTTGAAGTCACTGTGTTCTAAACTAGCCAGAGCATGTTAGTAAGTAAATCACAAGCACCTGCTGCAAGACAAGCTTAAGATAACGAAAGGATAACTAGAAGGGCACAAAAGATAACTCATGAAACTGCTATCACACAGAGTCAAGACAGGGAAAGGATAGCAAGAAGAACACAAGAGAATGTTTAAGAAATCGCTGCCAGATAAAGTCACGACTGGGAAGAATAACCAGAGGAAGAGCACGAGACAATTGATGAAAATACTGCCAAAAAAAGAGTCAAGATATGGAGAGGAGAGTTGAAAGACAGCTAATGATATTGTTGCTAGACAAGAAGGATACCAAGGGAGTTTCTTCAGAAGAGCCCAGAAATCAGATGAAGACAGAAATCTGTACTGATTCCTGTAAGAACATCTTGTAAATAATTTATGTGACAGTCACAGTTTATCATAGTCTTATTTGTTTATTCATATCTAACAATTCATTTTCCTGCAGCATCTTCACTTACACTCTATTCCATCATATGACAAGCCTGTTTCTTTATATGTAAATGTTCCTTATGAAGAACTGAAGCAAAAACCATGATATCAAAAAGCTATTACTGAAAGAATTAGAACCACATGATAGACATACCTCTTTATGAATCCAATCTTTCAAACATTTTTATGCGTACATCTTAAATGGACTGATTTTAATGATTTTTATGCGTAAATTGCAGATGGACTGATCTTAAACAGTCTAAAATTTACAAATGGTATTTTCTTAGAGAGTTACTAACCTCTTGAAAATTAATCCAATTCCTTACTATCATCTCATTCTCCTTATGTTTAAAAGTGCCCTTGCCACTCTGGGATCCACTTTCCTCCCTTCCAGTATAGTCACTTCTTCTGTTCTCTTTATGTTTCCTTTTTTTACCTCCAAGATAGGACTCATGAAGGGGACTTAAAGCCCATGTTACTTTGATATCCAGGTTTTCAAAAAACTGAAAAGATACAAGGACAAATCATCAATATATCTATACCGTATTCATTACAGATACTTCATAAAATACATCAGAATCCATGACTTCACCCTGTCCAGTATAACAAAATTTTGTGACAATCAAAAAGTATGCAAAATTAACTCCACAAAGCATTTCATTACCTTTAGCAGTGTCTGAAACATTCTGAGAGCAAAAAGATGGCAGGGTAATTCAACACTTTCTGTTTCTCTTAGAAGCTCTCAAAAAGATTCTTCAAAGCAAATACCAGATCCAAGCATCCTTTTCCTCAAGAAGTCAAACACATCCACCGATCAGGACAATAGGTCACAAAATATAATGATGCTATGTTTGCAAATACATGTGGAGAGTATAGGGCAATTGAGTAGTAAGTGCTCTGTGTCTTCCTTATGGTAGATGTATCATGGCCTTGGAGGGTCTTGGGATATGCTGAAATGGAGTTTGCACTGACTCATGTTTGTCTGAGGAGTGTGGCTTTTGATGGGTGTATGTTTGGTGGGTTAGAGTTTGCAACTGTGCTAGGGCAGATGTTAAGTGCTTATTAGGTTATTTCAGAGAGATAGTGTTTTTTCAATGTTGTATTTGTTGAGGGTAGGGTGATTTTGTAAGTAGAGGTTAACGAAGTGTGAAGCAAAGGTAAGCCCTTAATTTCTACTTGGGGATAGTGGTTAGTTACGGAGTGTTCTAGGTGGAAGGGGTATAGTGCTGCTGCAAAGAATAGAATGGAAGATTTTCTTTTTGTTGTAAAGATGGTGAGTGTTTGTGGTTACTAGGTAGCCAGTGATTGTTAAGTGCACTATATATACATACCTTACGCATAACATACAACTCACACAGCATTCACTCCCTACATCAAAAACTATACAATCCAAAGCACAAACTAAATGACCTCAGAACACTAATTGGCACCAGATTTGGACAGCAAAAAGAATACCCCACCATTTCCTTTGCACAATTCATCTGAACCATTATAAAACTATGCCTCATCTGCCTGGTTTTTCCATCCTCTTTAAAACAAACACAACAAAGCTGCTAACCCTACAAAATTATACACTCAGAACAATCACTGCCTAGCAATTATAAACACTCAACATCTGCACAATGAAGCAAAGATCCTCCTCGTCAAGTCTCACCTTAACATGCTTGTCATTCAATTCTATACAACAGCAACTGACCCATCCAACCCAAACTCACTCCATAACTAACTCAACTCCTAAGTACAAATAATAAGCTTACCCCATCTCACACTACAGAAGCCTCATTTCATAGATCTCCTAACCCCTAACAAATATAACAATGAGAAAACATTTATACACTAAAATAACTCAAAAAGCATTAAACAACTAACATCCTGACTCTGTCTTACACTCCAACCCACAAGACAAAAGACATACACGATCAGGCCTGAATATGCAGGAGGGTGAAAGGCGTGCACAGAAAAGAGTGAACTGGAACGATGTAGTATACTAAGGTTGACATGCTGTCAATGGACTGAACCAGGGCATGTGAAACGTCTAGGGTAAACCATGGAAAGGTCTGCGGGGCCTGGATGTGGACTGGGAGCTGTGGTTTCAGTGCATCACACATGATAGCTTAAGAATGAGCGTGAGCAGATGTGGCCTTTTTTTCATCTGTTTCCTGGCGCTACCTTGCTGATGCAGAGGGTGGTGATGCTGTTTCCAGTGGGGCAGGGTGGTGCTGGGAATGGATGAAGGCTAGTAAGTATGAATATGTACATGTGTGTGTATGTATGTATGTATGTATGTATGTATGTATGTATGTATATATATATGTATATATATATATATATATATATATATATATATATATATATATATATATATATATATTTTCTGGTAATTTTACAGTTTCTGTCCAAAAGAGATTTTTTGGTAAGCAAAAATGTTTTTCTGATGGAATTTGCAAACTACATCATATATGTCAGAATGCTTCTAATGAAACAGATCTAACGATTGCAAATAAAAGAAATTTTGTAACTTCTGTAGTACATAAACTATTAAAATACCTACACCCATTATTCCACATATCTCCAATGCTTGAAATGATGTCTGTATATTTTGAGTGAAATATATACTACATGGCTGTTTCTGGCATTATGCAGTGACTGCTGATTAGGAAGTCCCCAAGAGGATTGCAGTATGGTCAGTTAAATACACTTGTAACACTGTACTGTATATATTGAAAGCTGTCAAATTTTCTATTCATCTTCATATATATGAACATAGCATTCAATACAACAGCATATTTACTGTTGTTAATCTTCTTTTTTATGTCCTCTATTTTTCTCATTATTGCTCTACCATTTGGTGGGTGCTCAGAAAACCAGTTGTCCAAAAATATCCTTTATATTTTAATTAAGCTTTCACCTTCACAGAGGCATCATCAGAAATCTATAAAAAATAGTGAAAATCTGCTTCACAAAACTTGGATATAAAAGGTAAAAGACAAACAACATGTATATATGAAACAAATCACAGTGCACAGAATGTAAAAATATGGGCAAATACTATAAGTGATACTAATTAAGGATGTAATGATGGGCAGTATGAGCTATAACCTAAATACAAAATATGAATACAGAAATAAAGAAAAAATTAAAGAAAAAGACACACAGAACAATCTTAAACGAAGTAGGAATATAGACAGTCCATCACTAAATACACTAAGCTAGGCCAAGCGAGACATATTTTGTTCGACCTTTATAACCCAGGACCTGGTGGGTCAATGACATTCCTTCTGTCCTGAAATGGTGGACTTGGTATGTTATGGCAGGTCAGTGAAGTGTTCCCCTTGTTCTAAACTAGCTTTAGGTCTAAGTCTTATTAGTGGGTCATCAAAGGCTGTATAGCTCTTTGGTGGCATGCCAATAGGATGTACACCTAATTGCATTTTAGATCAGGGGGAGAGCAACACTGACCCACCACAAGTTACCAAGTCTGCCATTTCAGGACAGAGGGAACAAGTCATAAACCCACCCAGTCTTCAATTACGAAAGTGAGATACAATCAAACGAGCCCCATCTGACCTCAGCACCACAGCTAGACATTAACGGTCTCACTTAGCCTAACATAGTATAAGATTAATCTTCTGTGTTTCCTCCTCTGTAAGTTTTTCTATATTTATGAATCCATATTTTGTATCTAGATTATAGCTCATACTATCCACCATTACATTGTTAATTACGTATTGTTTATAGTGTTTTCCCTTAATTTTTATATTCTATGCACTACGGTTTGTTTCTAATATACGTTTGCGTTTTATATTTTATATCCAAATTTTCACACAATTTTTCTCTCTTTTCATAGATTCCTAATGATGCCTCTGTGATGGTGAAAGCTTGATTGAAATAAAATGGATAATTTTGGACAACTGGTGTTTGAGCACCCTCCTAATGGTAGAACAAAAACGAGAAAATTAAAAAACAAAAAAGATCAATAATTATAAATATGCCGTTGAATTCAATTTCATGTGCATTAGAGAAAAGCTGCCCCCAGCTAACACTGTTTTAGATATCTGGGTGTGGACTTGGCAGCAAATGCAACCATGGAAGCGGAAGTGAGTCACTGGGTGGAGGAGGGGGCAAAGGTTCTGGGGGCGATGAAAAATGTGTGGAAGGAGAGAACATTATCTTGGAGAGCAAAAATGGGTATGTTTGAAGG
>JAYMFT010009368.1:0-16955 GCA_038088735.1 Panulirus argus
TGCGTCACATGATTATTGTGTGGCCATCGGCAACTCAAGGGTGTGCCGTTTTGGTAACTGCTTCTTTCCCTACACGTTGAAGGTCTGGAACTCTCTACCTTCTCATATCTTTCAAGAGACATGTTTTTCACTTTCTCAAAAATTTGCAAATACTTTCCCTGTCTGTTTTCCCCCCTTTCTCAATTCTCTTTTGTCCGTGACTGGAGCCTTCAACATAAAAAAAAATACATTTAAATATATGCAGGTAAAACCGCAGGATGAATAGAATTGTAGCCGCAAGAACTTTAGTTTAACACATCTACAGCCAAATGAAATACGATGAACGAAATCTCGCAGTTACACCCTCATATCTCCTGCGGCTTTATCCTCATCCATTATACATGAGAGCGTGTCTACAATATATATACACACAAACCTCAATGCTGTTGATCCATACAAAATAACTTCAAGGTTTACAATTAAGGCAGGATGACAGTGTTCAAAGAAATATGCAAATATTTTTTGGTTGTGTGTTGTACTTTATATATACAATAATAAAGGTTCTACAATATAAAATTCAAGAAAAAATTCCGTGGCTGCTACAGAACCAATATATCATCCATGTTAAAAACAATCAGATGTTGTCAAGATACTTCTGCTATCAATGAATACAATTTTGATTAAATCCTTTGTTGAGCTCAGAAATAAAAAGCTAAAAAGAGTGACAACTGAGATCCAGAGACAGGCTGCATAATCTTCATCCACAGTTACCGGGGAGATCTCCAGTACCTCCTTCGGCAGGAGTCACCACAAGACATTCCCGCCCCTCACGGGCAACTCCTGCACTCCACCAGACAGGGACTTCAGAACAGAAGTTCCCGTGGTTGGAGGCATTTGTAGGAGCGGATCTTTACAAAATCAATTCATACAAACTGAGCCGTGCGATTCCGATGTTTATGGACGAGTGTCAGGGTATAGGTGACTGGAGGTAGTTCACAGGGAAACACATGACCAGGGCACAGGATAGTGAGAGTCCTCGGATTATACCTGGCGTGACCTGAACCCCTGTGGAACGGTCAAGGTCAGGTCAGGTCAGGAAGTCCTGACGTCACAGGATTTAGATCTCACTACATCACCCACTGAAAGTTCGACGTTACTGAAGCAAGTGAACAAGAAATCATGTGTTCTGTAGCATGGAACCCAAATTTCTGAAAAACTAGTTAACGATTCTCTCCTAAAAGGGTATATGGTTCGGAATGAGATTTACAAAGAGTATAATATATGCATATAAAAATTTCTTGGTTACTTGGACTGGAGAAACATTAAAAACACATTGAATATTATAAGAGTGAAACACGATAGGTTCCCAAGTGCACTTTCTTGTAATGATCACATCGTCAGGGGAGATACAAGAACGAGATGTAGAAAAGTCAGTTGATGTACAAGAAAGAGACGTAGCTAAGACGCCATTTGGAGGGGGGGTGTTAAAAATCCTCTCCTCCTCCTGTTTTACATTTCCAAATGAAGGAACAGAGATGGGGGACAAGTGAGGATTTTTCCCTTTAAGGCTCAGTCATCTGTTCATGAAGCTACCTCGCTAACGCGGGAAATGGCGAATATGTATGAATATATATATATATATATATATATATATATGAACAACGGCCCCATTTTGCACACAGCCACTCTCAAAGCCGTCGTGTTTAATGTACCGAAACCAGAGCCCAGCTCCCACAGGCAAGACCCAAGGAATATTCCATAATTATATCTGTTACTTATTGCACAGGTCGTGCCATCATTCTTACTCGCATTTAGTGATTATCATTGTTTCAACATTATACTCATTGCCTTCGATTTCAATCTGTAACAATTGCCTCCCCGTGGTAGAGATGCTTAAGGTCTTGTCCCTCCTATGTTTTGAGGTGAGGATCGTAAGTTCCCGTGACACTAAGGTTAGAACAGATTCTTCACTATACGTGGGTGCTGTATTAGGCCTAGGATACTCTCACCCTCTCTCTCCTCGCCGAAGCTGTTCATTTCTTTTCTTTAAGGAAGGACATTTGCGCCAAAAAATAGGAAATTTCCTTTTTGGGTGACGGCTCATCTAGACTGCCAACAGGAGGTTCCTCAACAACTAAAATATTTCCCGCTCATGTTCACAGGTGAGAACACCAGAGGGAGAGGCAGCGACTCCCCAGAACATCCCGTACTTAAGAAACACGAGGAAAAAACAGGAAGTCCCCGTGGATCACGTGATGACGCTATTCTCCATTTCGCCGCCATCAACGGCTGGTTTACTGTACCGTCAGTGGTCATCAGGTGGTCTGTAGCGCAGAAGGATTTCAGAGGTCACGAAAGGTCTTTCTTAGACCCCCAGTGGGTACCTGATAATGACAAAGTGTAATAGCAGAGTGATCCCAACAGAGACCCCATCGGGGTTGTAGCAGATGGAGAGGAAAGTGCAGGGGGTCAGCGTTTGAGGGAGATGAGGAGGAGTGGAGAGGCGGCTGAGGGAGGAAAGGGGGAAGATAACACTGGGGCCCTGGTATATACTGTGGAAGGTTGTGAGACAGTGCGCCTGCTCACCTGCAGGACAGGACCACAGGTGCGCACCTCGCCTCCCGACGACCTGCACTATCACCTCCTGCAGGACGGGACCACAGGTGCGCACCTCGCTTCCCGACGACCTGCACTATCACCTCCTGTAGGACGGGACCACAGGTGCGCACCTCACCTCCCGACGACCTGCACTATCACCTCCTGCAGGATGGGACCACAGGTGCACACCTCATCTCCCGAAGCATAACTCCCTGCAGAAGGGGAAAAGTGGCCCGCATCTTACCTCCAGACTCCATCCAATCTTGCCAGCCAGGGAGTAATAGACAATATTTACGTTCTCACACACATTCTGGGGGAGAACCAGGCCGTATCAGAGGTCGCAGCCCTTCGTGTATGAGACTGATGGAAACGTTCCTCAGACACCCCCTGCAGAGCAGCTGGGACCAAAGGCCTCGTGGACACGTAAATCAAGTTGCTCTAGACTAGACTGTTAGGAAAAAAACAAAAATGTTTTCTTTTCCACATTCCATCTGACGTTCAGGTAGCGACATCCCACGACGGCACGTGGCTGACAAGAGGCGAAAAGAAAACAAATTCACCCCTTTACGCAATGACACGGGTCGTTAAGACATTAAAATCTCGTGGAGGAGGCAGGAAAAGGTCGTGAGAGAGTGGTGGAGGTCGTAAGGGAGGGCAAGGAAGGTCATCCGAGAACGAGATGCGTCGTAAAACGGATCCCGACGATCCGGGCCGTGAGACGGCTGAGGCTCCGGTCAGGCCGAGGGCCAGGTGCGCCTTGGCGCAATGAATGCAACCTAGCAAGCACAGGGCACACCTGCCAACGGGTAAGTGCACATCTGGCAAGGATCACATGCGGCTGGTGGAAGGAGGGGAGAGAGGGGGCGGCATTTGCAGCTGAGGAGGATCACATGCACATGGTGAGGAAAAGGTGCAGCCAGCGAGGAATGGAGCCATCTCTCTGTGAACTGGCGCAGCAAGCGAGGACGGGAAACATGTGCCTATGAACAGGTGCAGCAGGTAAGGAATGGGGACTTCTGTCTACGTACAGGAAATGTGAGAGGTCCGGTGGTGGCGGTGGTAGGGGTGTGGATGGCATGTTGGAGATGAAGGAGAGCAATGATAATGAGAACAGAGGAATACAGGAAAGAAAACCCCACAGTGAAACGTTTACTGGTACAAGGAGGAGGCGAGGAAATATCAAAGACGCGTGACCACCGAAGCACACGGGGTGGAAGCAAGCAAGAGATGCATAAACAAGAATCAGGAAAAGTTGCAAGTTAAGAGGTGGGAAAGTTAAAAGAGTGCTGCATGGCTGTGGGGAAGTGGTGCAGGAAACGCAAAATACAGAGCACATAACTCGATGCGGAAATAAAAACACGAGATGGGCAGCAGTGCAGAGTCACGGCGGACGGACTAGGGCCGGCAGCGGGAGAGACCACACGGGATGCCACGCTACAGTATTTTTACGACTTGTTTCTTGGGCCACTGAAATGGGCAATTCCAGAAATGGATTGCATCAGCGGGTGATCCATCAAACTATATTTTCAATCAAGAAGGACGATGAGAAACGGTCTGGTAAATTGGATATTGCCTCATCCATCACATGACACCATGTCATCTATCTCCTCGTCCACATACCTCCACTACACCGGGTGGAGCGGCGCCACAACTTAGCCTTGGCGTTACCTTCCATTGAGACATCGAGATTGTGCTACAGTTCGTGGTAGGGAAGAGTGAACGTAAGTCTGCCATTACCGGTATTAAGGCGGGAAGCAGGGGACATTTACACTGCAATGGCTCCATGACTTCTTTCCTCATTTCCTCCACACGAGAGCGACACATGGCATGAAAACACGGCACGCTACGCTGCTGCCAAGTGGGGTCTCCTCGATATTTCAGGTGGCCAAGTGGTAGTGGTCAGAGGAAAGGCGGGGAGGTGGCCAAATGACGGGTGTTACAGGAGAGTCATGGAGATGGCCAAGAAGGGGTGTTACTAGTGGAGATGGCTAAGGTGTAGGTGTGACAGGATGGGCATGGAGATAGCCGTGAGGTGGGCGTTATTAGATGGATGTCGAAGAGGCCAAGTGGTGGGTGTCAGAGTACGCTTGTGGGAGGGAGGGGTCACTGGCCGTGCATCCTGACGCAGAAGTTAAGTACTCGCGTGCTTCGTGACCCGCTGCTAACTTTTCCTCCTTCCGACGGTCTGGCTCATGATGTCCTCAGCCAGACCGGCGGTCATTCTTGGCTCTGGTACCCGGCAAGTTCTGGCCGGCCGAGTCATGGGGTGCAAACACAAGCCAGAGGTACAGGTAGGGAGGGAGTACTGGAACCTGGGTCGGGCCATCAAGCGGGCCGACCGGTCCTCTCACCGCCTCCCTCACCACCGTTACTTGCGGTTCGTGGATGGCAAACTCCTGAAGAGAATTTCATTTTAACATTACGGTACGGCGCTCAAGTTTTGCGTATGGAAATATAGGAGGGAACAAATTTAATGCTATATATAAGTATATGAAAACTATATGCCTGGTAATGATATTTCTCAGCAACAAATACAACAGACACAATAAGGGAAGCGAAAACATTTACCTGTTAAGCATCTCCCACGGACAAGAAGTGTACACAGGTGTTAGAGGAAGGTCAGTTACAGGTCTAAGTCACGCAACAACACACGTTCACAGTCTCTATAAAAAAAGATTCTTACTCCTGGGGCCCAACTCGTGCGCCACGACGGTCAACACCTGTAGCCGCTCTGTACTCTGAAACATTAGTGAATTTCTCCTCGATGGCCGCATATGTCCTGCTTCGCATTACCTCCAGTTTTCCCGGAGGGAGCAAAGCGGCCATTCACGTTTCAGGTGGTTCAACATCTGGCCAGATCCATTTCCCTCAAATGACGTATATAAGACAGCAACCCATATACGAATCAACAGCTTCTTACAATCACCTCTAGATGTGAAGTCCGATGGATGTCTCACAAGACGTTCATTAAGTAAATAACTGCAAAGACAGAGTCGAGGATCTGGCGGTGGGGTTCACTTGAAACGAGGCAGGCGGAGGGGCAAGGGGCACCAGCTCAGACCCCAAGCTCGTTAATATACTCGCAAAATAATAAATGTTATCATAAAGAGGATCGGCTGGCTGGGGGATGAGGTCACAGGCAGCGGGGCGCCGAGCCAGGCTCCATGCTAATAACGTTACACCTCCCAGCACACGACGCGGGGTCACAAGGAGAAATAGCGTCGTCGCTCTCAGGAAATTTTGACCTCCGAAAATGGCTATGTTGACAAACTCTGACGAAGGAAAGAAACAAAAACAAAAGATAGAAAAATATTCTAAGTCGGGCCTCCAAAAACAGGGTTGCCAATAGACCGAAAACTTTCGCGGTCGTTCAGCCAAACAAAAAGTGTCGAAATGATTAGGCAGATTCCTTTACGAAGAAGGACCACTGGCGGGCAGAGGCAAAGGAAGGAGGAGGAGGAGGAGGAGGAGGAGGGGAGAGAAGAAGGAGCACAAGGGGAGGGGAGAAGCCGAAGAAAATAGGAGAGGAGAGAGCTAAGGTGGGGAAGAGGAAGTTGAAAGGCCAGAATAGAATGTTGGGAATGGGTGAGGAGGAGAGGAGAGTAGACGAGAAATGGAGAGAAGAATAAAAGGAAAGAAAACTAAAAGGAGCAAGAAGTAGGAAGAGGAAGGGGAGGAGTAGGGAGACACGGTAAAGGAAGTAAAGTGGTGAAGTTGAGGAGGGAAGAGAAGAGAAGAGCGAGCAAGAGAAGTGGAAGGCTGTATTGGAACCCAGGGTGGGTGGCAAGGAGTCTTTGTTGGAGCCCAGGATGGGTGGCAAGGAGCCTATACTGAAGCCCTGGATGGGCGGCTGGGAGGCTGCGCTCCAGAGAGGGTGATAGGAAACTTCTGCAGGAGACCAAAGTGGGTGGCAGGGAGCCTTTGCTGGCGCCCGGGGTGGGTGGCAGGGTCCCTGTGCTGGAGCCAGACCTTCAGTTTAACACAGGAAGGAGATGGGAAGGCGTGAAGTACAGGATGGCTGATGATGAAGACAACGGACACTGTACAGGAGAGGAACGCGGCCACATTGACTGACACGACGGAGGAAGGAAGGGAGGGCGGGGTATGGCGATGGTGGGCGACAACTGCCACCAGAGACCCAGCCAAGGCTAGTGTTATTACTATGCCGCTTAGATATCTCGCCTGTTTCACCTACTGCTTGCATCAAGCCTGACTCGCTCACTGCCTGTATCACGGAAGGTTCACGTACTGCTTGTATCACGCCAGGTTCACCTATTGCTTGTATCACGCCAAGTTCACCTGCTGCTTGTATCAACTGCTGCTTCCTAATCTTATGCAGATTATGTACTCCAAACATTGTCATGTGATTGGCTGTTATTTGGATCCATTTAGATTCACTTGTGCCATGACATATATGGTTTAACAATTCTTTAGAAACAACACTACCTGAATCACCACGCAGAATTTTCAGTCCTATCATAAGATTGATTTCAAGTATTCTGTCTTTAGTGCTGGGATACCAAGTTCTTTCGGCACATTGAGTATTTTAGTGGACTTCGGGCAACCAAGTATGATTCTTAAGGCTACGTTTTGCATTTTTTTTTTCTAAGTCTCTTGATATCTTTGCTGTTGTGTAGGTCCAAAACTGGTGCATGGTAATCTATTAGAGACCTAATATACGCGAGGTACATCATTTTAACAAATCTGATATTTGCTCCATAATTAGGTTTGTACCCTGCAAGAGCTCTAAGAGCTCCGAGTCTATCTGTGCATTGTCGATTTAGTTTTTTTCACACTAGCTACAGCACATGGGACTGGGACAGCAAGATACTTAAAGTAGTAGACATAGTCAATCGGGTTTCCACCAATTGTCAGCTTAGATGGTCCGATCCGGCCGTTACCAATTCGTTTATTGGAGGCCTTAATTTTATCTGCATATATGATGAAGCCAAGGCTCTCAAAGGCACCAGACCTTTTATGATACACCCACGCCATAATACCAGGTTAGGGTGCGCTTGGTACACCCGCACCACGATACTGGGTGTGGGGTTTTGGTAGTACATCTGCGCCACAACAGTAGATACAGGGTGCTGGTGATACACTCGCGCCACTGCACTAGGTGTTGGACGATGGTGATACAGCCGGGCCACTACACTAGGTGCTGATTGCTGATGGTACACCCACTCCAGCTACACCAGACGTGAAGTGCTGATGGTACACCCGCGCCACACCAGCACAGGTCGGTGGGTGGTGTTGCCATACCTGGTACCTCGTGGACACCTGGTGAAGTCTCCGGGTGTCTTCACGCCCACGGCCTGGGCTGGACCCTGGCTGCTGGAATGGGTCGCTGGTCGACCAAGCTGTTGGAAGCCACAGTCCTCAAGCCTACATAGCCCCCACAGCCTGGCTGGTCTGGTGCAATGGACTCTTGAACTTCACTACTGTGCATCCCATCCAGTTTCTGACGGTAGATAGCAAGGTGTTGTAGAGTCCTGGGCCCCGGATGTTTAAGGTTTTCTCGCTTTTTGTACATCTCGCACTTTTGGATTTCAGAGGTAGTATTTTACAATGTCTTCCATGCCTGTCGTGCCAATAGGATGTTATTTCCCAAAGTAAGTTGGGACCCATACCTTTAAGGATTTTTCAGGTATAAATGATGATATACCTCTCCCGTCTGCGCTGCAAGGGGTATATCCTCAGAGATTTCAGCCGTTCCCAGAAATCTAGTGCCTTTACCACATTACTATGGGCTGGAGAATCTTTAAATCCGCAGTTTCGCCCACCTTGTAAGGTGGTTACAACGTAACGACAATCAGTTCGTGAAGGAATTAGTGCCTTGAATAATATCATAACTGATTTTTTCCCTTGTCTTAAAGGTCCGCAGGATCCAGCCTGCCATCTCTCTACATGAAGCAACCGCTGTTTTGCTGTGTTCGCTGAAGGTTATGTCGCTAAACAATATCATTTCAAGGTCTTTCTCATTATTCAACTGTTTGTGTTTGTCCGTTACCGTTCTTTTTTTATTTATCTTAAACCTGGAGTTGAAACGTATCTCCAATGAAAAACACGTTGTCCCCGGTCGCCCAGTTAAAGCAGCAGGAGGTTTATCCGGTCGCATTTGGTTTACCTACCGAGATTTATACATGGTTATGTTATGTTAAGATGGCTGGTGAAGTTGGGCCGACAGCCAGCAGTCAAACTATACAGGCAATCGCTTCGTCAGCAAATTGTCACGGTGAAGAAATGAAGGAGCTTATACAAACAGTTTGTAGGATCTGTGCAAAACCCATCACGTATGTTTGGACGTTAAGGAGGTTATTAGGAAGAGTTCCAAGTTGTTTTGGCTCCCGGACGGTAGGTATCTGCTGTCTTTTCCATGTACTGTTGTATCCGATCAGCGCGAACATCCTTCTCACAGACGCTCTCCACCTGATGGCTACGTATGGCTGTCAGGGCCCGTTCAGTCGTACAATATAACAGGTTTTCACAGACTTCTTTCCTATTCGTTCTACGTGCTCGAGCATCCCGATCACATGTCTAATTACTCTTTCCTTTCGTCTCGTCTTGTCGTCCAAAGCATGACCCTGAGATGTCTCCAGTCCGCTGCTGGTACGGCGGATCTTCATAACGCTCCAGGTCTCGGCTCTCTAAATTAGGGCAGGTAACCTTACCGTCTGATATATGGTTCTGTTAGTATCCAGAGCAGTATGAAGGTAGGGACATGGCGCTCGAGAGTTGGCTGAATTTGGATACTCTTTGGGCAATTACATCTTTATTTTCTGCATTGCAGGATACAATATATTCAATTTAGTTGAATTCATTTACATACTCAAGTTTAATTCTTTGATACCACCATTTCTTTAGGTTCTTGACTGGACCAAAATTATAGTTATGTTCCAGTTCGTAACCAAACCAGCCTCTTTACAACAACTCTTCATAGTCTCCAGTATTTGGTGAGCCGTAAATATTCTCTCAATGTCTTCCAACTATCAGTATGATCTACATAAGACAATAGTTCTTATGGTTAAACTGGGCGTGTTCCTTGGCATCTGGAAAGCACTGGTTCCATGTGATATACGACAAAGGCGGCATCACAAACCTCTGTTCAACTCCACATGATATATTGGACCAGCCATCAATTTGGTATGATTTTTTTTTTTTTACTGTACCGATGGAAGGTTCACATCGGCTCTTTGCACCTCGCCAGCTTGATCCGCGCCCCAGGATTCTCCGTATCTGGTCTCGAGGGACTGAATCGAGTCTTTTTCGAAGAGTACACATCCATCAGACAGTGGCACAATGAACTCCCATAACCTCTCAATAAGCATTCTAAATGCAAAATGAAAGGCTTACAGGTGCCCGTATGGCACCTTCGGAGAGGCAAGAATTATACCTGGTGAATGCCATGATCCTCCCTACCCTGACCTAATGCCCTATACCCACACACCTCACCTCCAGATTTTACATGCTGAGAGGAAAGAGGTTACAAAATCAATCTCAATAATTCTCCATAAACGAAGAACATCCCTGCATCGAGAACTCTGAAGAACACCATCGGCAACATAAGATAATACCAAGTGGTACATACGTAAGGGAAGCAACGTACATACTGCAATACGGCAAAAATTTGAAGACGACGGGGACACAGACTATAAACATACCCAAGTCCTGGAGAGTAGTACGAATTAGGAACACACTGGTTCCCACGGAGACTCAAGTCCTGCGAGAGGCTCCGGCCATTTACCAATAAGGCACCAAAATACGTCAACCAGCAGCCCCTCCACACACCCCAGTACAGCCTACACCATATAGCTGTTCCCTCTATACTAATCCTGTGTTTCCCCACTGTACCTTCCCCTGTCCAACTCCTCCACCGTACTTTCCCCTGTCCAACCCATCCACTGTACCTTCCCCTGTCCAACCCCTCCACTGTACCTTCCCCTGTGCAACCCCTCCACTGTACCTTCCCCTGTGCAACCCCTCCACTGTACCTTCCCCTGTGCAACCCCTTCACTGTACCTTCCCCTGTCCAACCCCTCCACTGTACCTTTCCCTGTCCAACCCCTTCACTGTACCTTCCCCTGTCCAATCCCTTCCCTGTACCTTGCCCTGTCCAATCCCTCCACTGTACTTTCTCTTGTTCAACCCCTTAACTGTACTTTCCCCTGTCCAACCTCTTCACTGTACCTTTCCATGTCCAACCCCTCCACTGTACCCTCCCCTGTTCAACCCATCAACTGTACCTTCCCCTGTCCAATCCCTTCACTATACCTTCCCCTATCCAACCCTTCACTGAAGCTTCTCCTGTCCAACCTCTTCACTGAACCTTCTCCTGTCCAACCCCTTCCTTTTTTCCTATTTGTAAAAAGAATATAAGAATCGCCCACACCATTCAGATCGCCACGACCACTCATGTTACACCGGCCGTCTAGACAAAGGCCAACCCTTGCCAAGCCCTTGTGACGTTCATGGAAGGACAGTGTCCACACATACGGACATCTCAGTCGCCATCAGTGCCCCAGCACACCACGCTCAGCAGACCCTCTCGTCACCACCTTCCTTCCGTTCGTCAGATGTGTTTCTCTGTTCAAACTACTACAGTACCATCGCATTATCATAACAGTTGTCGCGTACGTGTGAGGACCCTGTGTTTGTGTCCTCCTTGCGACGCCCCACACCCCCTCGTGCCACTGGAAGGGGCCAAGGTGGTGGGGTGGCAGCTGTGCACTCCTACCCTCCCCCCTCACCACGTGTCAGTATTGGAGGGCCAAGGTGGCACCGTAGGGGGGCGGCGGCAGCGGCGGCACTTGTGGATCAATGGCAGGAGGCCTAGCTAGGCCGCGGCGGCCCAGCCACGTTACCCTCCCCGTGTTACCCACCCGCCCGCTGACTCACACTCTCACTCTCCCCCCCCTCCTCCTACTCCTCCTCCTCCGCCTCCTCCTCCCTCCTCCTCCGCCTCCTCCCCCTCCTCTTCGTCACATGTTCAAAGACTTGTTCGCACGTTATAATTTTATAACCCCTGGCGGACTGACCCCTGCAGACCAAACCACTACAGACCTGACATACAGACGTAACCCCTACACTCCTAACTCATGCAGACCTAAACCCTACAGACCTAACCTCTGAGACCTTAACCACTTGCAGACCTAACCCAAGGAGACCTGATTCCTGTAGATCTTGATGAAATTCACAGAGAGGATGGAGAAACAACAAACAAAAACAAAATACTCGCAATGAAAGGTCTTCTTTTTTTTTTCAAAATACTCGTCTATGTTTGGTGACCCCCGAAGGTGAGATTGATCTAGACGATTGGTGAGCTGAGCTGAGTCAAACCTGGAAAGATTGGATAGGAAGATGGGTGAGCCCAGCCGAGCCAGACCTGGCAAGGTTGGCGAGCCCAGCTGAGCCAGGCCTGGGAAGATATCTATCTCTCGGAAGGGCAGCCTTACCCCCGTGGGGCTGATCCCAGAGCACACTGCTGACCCAACACCAGCGCGACTTCCATTTTCTTCCAATATTTCTCAGATTTTTGGCAGTCCAGGAATCCCGATATTGTGTATTTCGTTTGAAGACATTTTGGGATGTTGACTCGAATTCTGCGAACAATATTTCTCTCACGACTGATTTAAACCGAGATGCGACGAAGCTGTTTTTCGTATTTTTCTGTCATGTAGAAGATGAATCTTCCTGCATACTTAATGCCCATGCTACGGAAGGTACGTTGTCTCCCATCGTAAAGTAACAAGTGACCCAAGATATACTTTATGATGGTTTGGGGAGGTCATCTACCCCTGCAGGTGGGTCTGGGACCTAACCTCACTTTACGGATACCATACGATGGTTTCGGAGGTCTTCCCTCCCCGTAATCTGTGGTCCACATTGTTCCCAACAATGTTACGTTGGTGTTGTCCCACCTTTAGAAGCCGCAACCCTTAGGACAACCCAGAACCACATCCTGAGTTGTTACTTGAGGTTCCTTACCGTAACGTTGTTGGGAACGATGTGGAGAACAGCTAATGAAGACTGGTAGCGTGTGTGTAACAATAATGACATTATCATGGCACAAAGTTACCGGCATTGTTGCCTAGAATTGTTAAGATGTTGTGGATCCAATGGAAACGATGTTTGTAACATGTGTTGGCTAGATTGTTGTTATCAACAATGGTGTGACGCATTCATGAGCATGTTGCCTAAGTTGTTACTAGTAGCAGTGTTGGTATCATACTGCCGTCTCCCTTTGGTGTGGTCAATGTTTGGCAACACTAGTCAGCTTTGGTCCAAACTGTTGACAACAAAGTTCCCAACATTGTTGCTTTGGTGTAGAGATGACTGTATAGCTACAAACACCGTTGGTAACTTTAGTACGAAATGTTTATAACTATATTCCTAACGCTGATCTGTTGTTGCGGCCGTGACTCTCAATACTGATAACACGGTCATAAACACTTTTATTTTTATTGCGTTGAAGGCTTCAGTCACGGACAAAAGTCCACATCAAGGCCGGTCCTTAACTGAAGTATTTAGAGGATTATGAAAGGGTGAAAGAAGAGACAAGGGTAAGTATTTACGAATTTTTGAGGAAGTGAAAAGCCTATATTTCAAAATGTTCTAAGTCATGGTTATTAGGAAAGACATGACAGGGTATAAAGTTCCAGAGCTTCGAGGTGTAGGGAAAGAAACAATTATCAAAACGACCTACCCTTGAGCTGCCAACGGTCACACAGTAATCATGCGACGCAGTAGCTTAACGAGTATTGCATAGTCTACCTAGTAGTGGGGGCACACAAGCAGCCAGCTCTCGGGAGCGAAAACCAAAGTAATACATATAGAAGAGGGAAATAAACCAAAATTGCGGTGTAGGGCAAGAGGGTCAAGTTTGGAAGTTAGTCTGGGAGAGTTTATAAGTTGGACCGCTTTCGACTCAATTCTGTCAAGTAAGGTGTTAGGGCAGTACTCCATACAGGGATGAATCAGTCATGTTACAAACAATGCGTTTGGTGTGGCCCCATCCTTACACTTTGGAGGTACATGTCCAAGTCCGCTGCAAATTTCTTTGTAAATTCAGCCACAGATCTCTCCAAACTGTGTCTTAAAGGAAGCAGGCGACGTATTAAGTAATCTTCTGCGTCAGATATTTTCAAGGTCTTCTCTTAAAGTCCTTCAATTTCGTGATAACATTCTAGCCTTCTTTGCCTGTCTTACCAACAAGGAACAACTTCTGAAAGTAGCTGAGGCTTGGTAACTATGTTTTTCAGGATCCATCAAGCGTAATCTATATCTCTTATCGCCTGGACTATAGTGAACGAAGTCTCAGCGTCTCCAGTAGTACAGGTCCCTGACAGCGTCCATGCGGACTGCAAAAGATCTGGCACGCTTTCTGACTGCGGTTTTAGTGTCTCGCAGAGCGTTCACAGCTGGTTTTACCTGTTTTGTCTTGATGGTCCGCAGGATCCAGCCTGCCATCTCTCTGGAAGAGGCAACTATTGCTCTGTTGTGTTCACAGAAGGCAAGGGCATTAGACATATTTCTGCGGGGTGTCTTCCGTGACTCATTATACCGCGTCAAGCATAATAACTAGAATCACCTGAACCAAGAGATGAAAATATACACGACAGCCATAATCCTCATTACCAAAGGATCAAGCAATGTTCAAGCAATAAAGCAATGTCGTATCATCATATCAGGCATTATATCACGGCAAGAATCTCTGGTTCTCGATATAGTGCTCTCGAGTATACCAGGAACATCAGAATATAATTCAAGGAATGATATGCTAGACACGCAGATGAAGGACGCAGGTTCACATTTCGGTCGGCTTCCCAGAAACTGACGAGGAATCCCGATAGTCAAGTGTTCCTGAACGACGTAAACAGCAGTAGCAGCAGTGTCGTCAGGTCAGGAATAATTCCTCCTCCTCATGTGACTCTCGCTCCCTCGGTCACTGAGTATGTGAGAATTACTTCCCTGACACAAGGCCAAAGTAGACTATACGCTTCACGTGTAACCAGAGCGAATATTTATATCAGTTTGCATCATTATGCCTACGTGTTCTGTTTACTGTGTGTGTGTGTGTGTGTGTTTGAGACTACTATTTGTGTTATGGGGAGAAAGTTTTGCACTCGTGTTGCCTCTTGTCTTAAATTGTTATATATGCATATTGTTTTTACTCCTGTGTAGGCACACACACACACACACACACACACTCCAGGTACCCACTGATCGAGCAGCCCAAGGGTAGAACGAACACCTGGGTTAGGGTGTAGGCCGATCGCCATGCCCAAGATTTGAATTCGTGCGAGTGAGTCCAAGCTTGGGCTGGCGCGTGCTGACTCATGGTCAGTGACGCAAACCACTACGCCAGGGTGGCCCGTGTGAGTGCACGTGGTGGGTGGGCGTGAGTGTCAGCTTGACAAAGGACAATCAATACCTCATCACCGACACTCAACACACCACGGTCACTCCTGCCACCATTCACACCCCCACTTGCCACCACCACCACACACCAACCTGTCGCCACCCACTTCCACCACACATTCCCGTTCCCAACACCCACCTCACACTCCCACCTGCCGCTACATACTCCTTTCTCCTGGCACACACTCCCAGCTCCCGTCACACACTACCACCTGGCGCCACACACCACCACCTAGAACCGAACACCACCACTTGGCACCATACACCACCACCTGGTACTACACGCCACCATCTGGCGCCACATACCACCACTTGGCACCACATACCACCATCTAGTACCACACACCAACATCACCACCAACCACTAGACAACACTTCTATGATGGTTCCGAAGGCTTCCTATCCCTTCCGGCGGGTGTGGAACTTTTCCCCACCTTGACTCAGTCAGTATGCCCCAAGATGATTTCCGAGGTCTTATATCGCAACAGTTTGGCCTGGAACGTTACGTTACGTCTACCTTACGATGTTTTCCTAGGACTTCCGACACCACAGGTCGGTCCAGGAGGAAGCTATCTGGTTGCTTTATCTCTAACTTTCGCCAGTACTATCTTGCTTTTTTTTTTCAAGATAATAATACGAGTTAGGATACACATCATTTGGCTGCTTACACAGCAACAAGACAAATGATATTCCAAAACTAATGTAGTCTACACTTCTCTCCGCGTCCGTTGTCGCAGGTATAAGGCCAGTGATTTGTTCAAGATATGAAAAAAAAGAGAAATGAGAAAAATCTCGAGTAATGGATGATGACACGTAATTGTTTATCTTACGATCCCCAGTTAATTACAAGCTACCGCAAGCGCAGAGCCAACCACAAAGAACCACGAATGAACGATGACCAATCAAAATGCGCAGTGACCAACAGCCAATCGATTACTACTACACAGGTCACAGCCAATCACAGGCCCTGATACAAAAGGAAGTAGCCCTACCAGGATTGCACCCACCGAGCTGGTCTCGTCTCTCTCGCCAGTCCTCCTCACAAATATCTTTCAGCTTCCTCAGGACAAAACTAATGTGCCGTCCTTAACTTCATAACGCCTGATCTTGAAGAATGGGAGGACTTAACACGTACGGTGGGCAAACTCGTTACACTCGTGTGATTCGTCTCCCGGACAAGCGCCATTTACCGCGCCTTGTGAAATAGCCCGTCTTTGCTCGCCTTGCCCATTCCAGTTTCCAGAACGCTGACAAATATTACGTACGGAAAAGCTACAAATGTAAGAGATGGATTTTCAGTAAGTACCGGTCACTAAAGATTATTACAGGTACCTTAATAAGCGGTCACGTAATTGTACGTTGCTACCTATTTAGCGGACGATGGCGTAAAAGAGGACACAGTGTACAAAAGCTCCAGGGACTGGGCTTCCATGACTGAAGTATATTATAGTATATAAAGTGTGAAAAAAAAAATAGGCAAGGACTGGACAGCAGTAGATAAACAATTTAACAATTTACAAACGTTGGACAATAATGTCTGTATTAAGTATCAATATACATAAAGAAATCCTTTACTGTTGGCAAAATTAGGATCCTTTTCAAGTTTCTAAATCAGAACATTGTAATGGACGAAATACTTCCACACGTCTTGTAAAGTCTGATGGGAATCGTCTCCAGACTCACCGGTCTTACAGTCGTCAGGCGCAGAACGTTGCAAGGCTTGGGAGCAGCTTCGTTGGCACGGTTTACTTCTGGTCTGCTCATTATCAACAGGAGGGGCAGACTCCCCTAAGTATCTAAAGCCCTCCCTAGGTCGGGAAGCACAATACGGTGTCAAATATATATATATATATGTATATTTATGTATATTTATGTATATAATATATATATATATATATATATATATATATATATATATATATATATATATTGTGTGTGTGTGTGTGTGTGTGGAAGGCGAC